>JAMPIV010012803.1:180000-192044 GCA_024509875.1 Oreohelix idahoensis | reverse complement strand
AGTTTGTGAACAGACAACTGCTTATTCCATGCGTGGTAACGTGAAGATTTCCAAACTAAGCCCATGGCCGTGGTACGTGAAGATTCCAAACTATGCTCCAGGGCGTGGGTACGTGAAGATGTTCCAAACTATGTCGTTGCAAGAAGCCTGCCTTCAAGACAGTCATGTGCTCTTGCAAAAGAGTTTCTAATACAGCTATGTTCACGTGATGAGTTTACCAGCCCATGCCCCGCGGGAGCAGTAGAAGACATTTTCTTTATTGGTCCCTCAAAGACTCCCCCCTCCCCTAGAACTACAAACCGAGCCCAGAGAGATTAACTAGTGCGTGTGTAACTGTTGTTCCTCAGTCCATAGCGTGGAGGAATATCTAAGTATCCAATCCTTACCACCATCTATATACAGTGCTATATATACAGTTGGATGTGAAACTGATCTGTGAGGCTATTTACACACTCACTGACAATGAAATAATCCACAAACTTCCCAGTGATTTCTCTCTGTGGTGAAACATGTCGAGAACCCAGCATTGCAAAGTAAGCTTGAGGAGTCGACTTGAGCCCCAGACGTAACACTTCTGGCATTACCTGTTGGCCATACAGAAGGATCTCAGTATGGGCCCATGCTAGTAGCAGGTAGCAGAGAAGTGGCTCTGTGTAGACGAGACAATTCCCGTAAGAGGCCATAAACTAGAGCGCATTTAATTTTAGCTCTGCTTATCTGGAGAGCCCCCATGGAAGCAGAGAATCATAGTAATTATGTGACAGAAGTAGTAAATATATTACATGATATCTACTCTTTATGCTTCCAGCTTTTACCACATTTCTTCCTTATTAGTTAGGCACGTTTTGTTAATGCAGTGACCCCTAACACCGATTCATTCATCTGTTTTTCTACATATATTTTGCCAACACCCTTATTTTTTTTTCTTTTCTCTATAGTCTAAACATGCACTAGAATGTTTTAAAATCAGACTGTTTCACGTTGGTAGAGAGAGGGGAACGGTGTGTTATAATTGTAGAATCAAGAGAGATAATTCAAAAGTTGTACATTTTGATAGATGCCGTAGAAAGAGAAAAAGGGGAGATAAACAATCACAGTTTACTCCCCCCCCCCCCAACAATCTTTCGTTCGTGAATGTAATTGGTCTTACAGATGAGCGAGATCAAAAGACAGTTTGCTCGCAGGCCGGGGCTGGCGGTCGGCAAAAGGTGGTAAAATTAACTATGATACAAAATTTGACCACGGAATTCCCCAAAGGTGTTTATGTCTCACACTGGTTCAGACGACTTATTTTGTCTATTTCAAATATATTATTCCAGCTTTCCAAACTCAGTTTATCTAGTACCCACACATTTCAGACGTCTAGCTTCGATATTCTCGATCCATTATAAACATGGAAGATTTCTTATTTTTTTCGTTGAAGAAAGTCCATTTGGTCTGGCGGTAAATATTTATAATAGCCTCTTAGTGATTTAATTGTATTAAGTCCAGCATTATATTTTCACTAAGATTGTTTTGTATTGAGTGATTAATTTTAAAGTCCGTCAAGATTATTTCACTAGGGTTTTTGTGCTAATTTAACTAGCGGAATTAAAACTACGATCAGAGCTCACTTTTATAAATTAATTACTTGCTATTAACTAGTAGAGATATTTTGGTCAACTAGTAAAAAGGCACAATTCAAAATGAGTACTGACGAAGAAAAAATAAAATTTCTAATTCAATTATGAGCAATTTTATAAATGAACACGCTTATTGCACGGGGTTTTGTTAAACGATAAATAATACTACACTTGTGATTTTTCTAATTTAAATTTAATCGCCGAGTGATATTAAATTATAACTCTACTCGGGTTATTTTTAGATAGAATACTGATGTGGTAAATGTTGCATTTGTCTTCCTATAATTCTAGTACGGGTCACATCCCAAAACCTACCATCGGCTTCAATAATAAATCTGAGAAAACGGGTCTAAGTTACAATAAGACGGAGCCAAACCAAGACATTCTTACATGCACCCAGCGGGGGTCTATTTTTTGATGATTTACCGTTATCGTTTGTGGCTGACGCTTTTGTTGGTATTAAGTTACAGACACCAGGAAGATGAGGGAGAGTACCAAGACAAAAAGAACAAAACAAGAATAATTGCATAAAAACTCAGACCTAAAACTAACTAGATTGGACCTGATAGCATCTCCCATCTAAATTCGGCCCGCTAGTGAGCGATGAATCGCCAGATTTAACATTACCTGCCTCCCGACCACTTGTGTTATTGTGGCGAGGATATTGGTCCTGAGTATAATTCTTAAGTACGCTGTTTATATTTTTTTTTATTAGTTCGAATATTTCAAGCTACTGTACACTGTACTATTTTTTTTTCCCGAAGTTTTGTGTTTCATACCTGGACAATGCTGTGACAATGAACAGAGTCCAATAAAAACAAAATAAACAAAATAGGCGTTCATCAAATAAGTAGGAATAACAGTCATTTTGAAGAACTGACCCCAGAAGGAAAACGAAAGAGAGGCCGACCAAAAACAACCTGGCGGAGGACTGTGGAGGGCTGTGATGCAAGAAATGAACCCAAGGTTGGGGCACAGATACGAAGGCATCGGCCGCCGACCAATCAAAGTGGAATCAATTTTGTTGTTGCCCCAACAAGACGCCACCAGGCTTAATGGCCACTGGACTGCTTTTGACGGGTCGGCGGCTAAGGATCAAAGAAGAAGAGAAGAAGAACGGGGGGCTTATCTTGCCAAAAGAAACCGACAACTGAATCAGAGCATGGAGAATAAGTTCAAGCTGTTGTCCAAACACTTTATCGATAAGCGAGAAATGAAATTGTTGATCACATGTTTTGTCAGAGCGATGAAACAGGGATGACTCATTCTTATATAGTATAATTGATATACTCCCTTGTTTTTTTTTTTTTTCTTCTTATGTTTGCTAATACTGTTTCATTTTCAAATAGACTAACTAGAAACTCTGTTCTTTACATACATTCATTCATAACCCCCACTAAAACCCAAAGGAGCATAGGCCTTCAACAAACCACATGCCCATTCCCTCCCTTTCACGTGCCCATCATCCTCAAGTTCTTTCCTATGGTTCTCCCTCAGCAATTTCAACCTATCTGTTTGTACCAACACTCTTCACCATGTACTTTTCTTGGTCGTCCTCATGCCTCTCTTTCCCTTCGGGGTTCTCAAACAAGGACTGCCTTGGTAATGCAATCAACAGCGTCTCCCCTCAAGTGTGTCCAAATCCAGTCGCGCATCGTCTTTCATCTTCCCTTTTCTCATTTCGTGTTCCACTGGACACTTGAGTCCTAAGTTCGTTTGTCCATCAGTTTCCCACATTGTTAACCTTGTCATAATCCAGTTTTACTACCTTCTATTCTAACGCACGCATCACAGTATTTAACAAAGCCTGATAGGCTTTGTTGGGTTTTTGATCCTTTGTTGAAGAACATCCTCCATGTCCTCTGGAAGGCCATACAATAGGACTGCCTTCACATTTTGAAGTTGGGAAGATGTCTTATATTCCGTGTATGTGATTCCTATTTCACTTGATCGCCATATATTTCCCAATTCAATGGATAGCTCGCTCTTAGGCCGTTTTTTATTCTAATTTTGAATATCGCTGTCTGTCGCCTCCAAACTTTATCGTATATTACTCTGTACTACTCTGCCAAGAGTTAAGTGTGAATTGATTTTCTACTTGCTTGTATTGTGTTTTGGATTTCTTCAAGTTGTCCCAAAGCCCTGTTCTTTCATTACCTCAATTATATTCCGCAGTATTTTTTGTCCTTTTTTCCTGGTAATTTTCAGACCCAATTGCTTGTGACCCTCTCATCGAGTGTTTTCAGGTTGGTCCTGCCTCAGATGACGATTTATGGACGATCAGAGCCAAAATCTCATCAGCGAAAATCCGATCGATCCAACTGCGTTAAGTCAGAATCCCACTGGATTTCCATCTTCTGTTGTCTGTGTTGTCGGGATGATCTCCAGAACCCATCTATTGCCCAGCAAGAATAGAAACTGGAGACAAGAGCATGCCCTGTTCGCGACTCGTCCTTGCGTATCCCTAAACGGTGTCTGTAAGCCGGGTACCTTTCAGTGAAGAACTCTGCATGTCTATTTCTACAAATGTTGTTCGTTATTAAATTAAATGATCTTCAGGAAGCTCCATAATGCCCTCATCAATTTCCAAAGTGATTCTCTGTCCACACGGTCAAACTGCTTTTTCGTAGTCAACAATATCCGATGTAATAGTGGTGAAATTTCCAGTCCAGACTTTGTTTCAACTATGTATTCTCACAGTGGCTATCTGGGTCTGTACATGATCTGTTTTGATCGAAAACCTGCTATGTTCGTACTCCCTAGTTGTCTTGTCTATTGACTCCTTTAATCTCTCAAGATACTCCCTGTTTAATACCTTTTCAATGGCAGCTGATAGTAAACAATATATTCCTCAAAAATGTTGTTGCTCTCGTGTAAGATGTTCCCCTTCTTTAGGCCAGCTGAAACCAGAGATCCCCTCCTATCCATTCTGCTGGTAATCTTCTTCTTTTTTCCCCAGAATTTACCAAGTTAATTAATAAGAACTATCTCGGTAGCCGTGTTCGATAACTGCTTTGGATGGTCCTCTGCTGGAATGCCTTCCTAGGGCCAACGCATTGTTCCAGCTCGTAGAGAGTCTTAATGGCTTTCTATATTTCTTGGCCTGCTCGTTGGTCATTTCAAATCATCCACCGTAATATTTGTAGCTCTTCGTCTGCTGCGCTGGATTGTCCCGGCGGTTTGTTGTGGAGCTGTTCTATTGAGAAGGTCACCCCAAAATATACCTAGTCCACCGCGTTCATTTGTTGCCTCATGTATATATTGCTGATCCAGTTTCCCAATTCGTATCTTTGATGAGAGCACACTTGTTTTGCCTTGTAGTTTGTCCCTGTGAGCTTGCTTTGTGCTGCTTGTACATTATTCTCGATAATATATCCTTTTGCTGCAGGCAATCTCTGCCGCTCTTGCCAGACTCCTTCAATAATAACTTTCCATCTTGGGCTCTTTTGATACTTTCTTGTTTACTTTCTTTGTTTGCTTCTGTGTACACGTCTTTGAGCCTTGGCTTTGTGAACTTCTGGGTTTGCTTGTGTTTAACGCTGCTTTTCTTGTTCTTGTTTTTTTCTAATCTTGTATATCATAGGGGTTGGTTTCTGTTGATATCCATAACTTTTTGGGTGTGTCCTTCCCTGTTCCCCAGGTATTTCTTTCTCAAAGTCCTCCTTCCATACAGTTTTGACCTGCTTGCCAATAGTCTTTTTCTCCCCTATTCTACTACATCTTCCAACTGTTGGAGCACCTGATGAATTTGTCTGGATACTGTGACCGCAAAATTTGTCTCTTGTTTTTCTTGATTTCCTTAGCTGTCCTACATTAAACTGGTTGTCCTATATTTTTTATGCATTGTTGGCATATCTCTTGAGCTTTGTGTCATTTTACTTTGGCTATCAGAAGATGGTGATCTGATGCCACATCTGCTCCTCTATATACCTTTACATCCTGCAATGATGATCTAAACTTCTTGTTTATGCATATTGATCAATCTGATTTTCTGTTTCTGAACATTTTTTAAACCTGGATTCCCATCAGATATAACATACCTTGGTAAATATAGGTGCCTTTCTCTTATATCATCGCTGTCCAAACAACACTGGAAAAACACATACACAAAACAGTAACAGAAACACCTAGCTAATAGAAAGACCTGCTTGTTTGAATAAGTCCCAGTCGGGTTTAGAACCAAAAAACAATTCATGTCACACAGCCATAACCAAAATGATAGATAACAGGGCATCTAAACATCAATAACGATATTTTATGTGGAGCAATCTGTAGACTTTAAAAAAGTCATTCGAAATGAAAGAACACACAATTTTAATCAGAAAATGGTAGATTTCCAAGAAAGCTTATTTATTTTACTGGTGAAGAAAATTAGGTTCATTCCTACAGTTACAACAACAAGGTGTCTTATTATGATTCCTTTGTCGAACCCCAACCGTTTGTCCATACATCGTGTTCCTCAGGGCTCTAATTCTCGGCCCTGCCTTCTAGTTAGGCCGTATATCTTTAATGATCTTCCCTCTGCATATTTCAAACACACTCATCAATGTGACCCCCGTTGCCGATGACTTGTACTGTCTATACTAGTGATAAAATTTGCACCACACTAGAACTATCTTTACAAAAACTGATACACATAATATTATTAAGTGGAAGCAACGAGAATCGCATGCAAATAAATATTAGTAAAAAAAAAAAAAAACGAAATGTATGTTAATAACAACCAACAAAAACTACAAAACTTGGCAGAAAACACACTCAGCTCTACATTGGAAACATCACTAATTGAAAACGTAAATGAACATAAAACTCTAGGTCTAACTGTTGACCAGCACCCTAAAGATGGAACTCACATGTAAGGTGCACTCACAAAGCTAACGGCACAAAAAGTTTACCAATTAGCCAAAATCAAACACTTCCTGGATGAGGAGGCAAGGAAAATGTTATTCTACACATCTCACATACAAACATACCAATGACTATTGTTTTCCACAATCTGGGATGTTTGTTCCATATCCAACACAAAAGGCTTCACAAAAAGGCTTCATTCACATTTTTTTTTTTTTTTCTCAAAAACGTGCAATGTGCGCCTAGTTGCTCGATAAACACCAAACACATTGTATAGATCTATATAACTATCTTAAAATATTACCCCTTAGAAAAGCGCTTCCTATTTAACAAAGCTAAATTTAGCGCTCGGACAAAATCTTGTCACATAATGCTCCAACGTATCTGTGGCCACTTTTCCTCAAATTCAATGAAAAACGTAGTCAGCGCTTAAACCAGTTAGAGGTTACCCAAGCCGAGGCTATTAGATTTGTATTCGTAGCAAGAATAGCGTGGCTTCCTCAGCTGCTCATCTTTTGGAACAATCTTCCACATACCTGAAAAACATGCACAGTCCCCTACTCCATATAATCGGTTAGGACTGTTCAAATACATTATGAGTGCGGAATATATGCCGCCCTAGAGGGATTATGTTTCCGAAATTATTATTAATCTAATCCACTTGTATGGAGGGTCTGATGATCTACTGGTTTTTTCATTTTTAATATACCTTTAACTTTTTAATTGTTAATCAGATACTGTATTGTATGCATTTTATACTACTTATAATGATTGCATCGCCTCTGACCTAATGCCTTACGTATGCTGGAGAATGTCAGGATACCTAGCAAATAAAAGATGAGTAAGAGGAAGGGATAAAAAATGCAAGAACGGGCCTATATGCATGATTCTCATCTTTCATTCTATACCCCTTTACCTCCCTAAGGAAGCATCAGCACATTAAAACTGGATCTCGTGTAGTGGAGGCGGCCAACAAATTCACTCCCTTTGGTCAGGTATCTGCCTTGGGGACTCAAAGTAGCTCACCTGTGGGAACATTTATCCGCATGCGCTGACAACACATAGAAGTCCCACTATTTTCTGCAGATTTTTCCAAATTGTCACGAAGTTCTTATTAATATGCGCACCATTATCTTGATTACATTTCTATAATTATGTCTTATTTACTGTCTGAATTGTTTTGATTGTGTTTGATAGTTTTTTTTTTTTTTTTTTTTTTTTTTTTTTTAAGGTATTAAATATTATGTTAATCTATTTTTAATTAATAACTTTTTTTCCCCTCTTAAATTTGATTATGTCTGGAATGTTACAAATGAAGTTTGTTAATTTATTTTACCTCGATAATTTTGTACGCTTAAATAATCCTAAAAAATACAAATGTGCTTATTGAAAGGATTACGTTTATGTATGTAAGATGACAGAGAAGAAGAAGGCAGAAAGTATGACAGGCATGCGTGTCTCAATTCTTAATCCAATGAAAATATAGTTTGTTCGTTCGTTTTTTCGTTTCGTTCCGTTAGCGTATCTAACTACTATCTAGCTATCTATTCTATCTAACTTCTATCTGTCTGTTGTCTGTCCCTGTCTGTCATGTCCTGTCTGTCTGTCTGTCTGTCCTGTCCTGTCTGTCTGTTGTCTGTCGTGTCTTCTGTCTGTCCTGTCTGTCTGTCCTGTCTGTCTGTCTGTCTGTCTGTCGGTTCTGTCATCTGTCCCTGTCTTATCTATCTTTATTAATTTTATTAAAAAAACTTAAACCCACTTTAATTATGTTGATTATTTGCAAAATGTTTTGATGTTATATTACTTTTGTAATGATAAATGCCTAATAATGCTTAAAGGTAAAATGTGAGGGGGGGGGGGATGAAAGGATACAAGTAATACATGTTGGAGAGAGAGAGGAAGGGCAGAATGTCAGACGGGCCTGCGTGCCCAATTCTTAACCTCTGTTGAAAAATAAAGTTCGTTCGTTTCGTTCGTTCGTTCGTTCTATGGTTGGTTGATATCCATGGTTGCCTTGTGTTTTCTCTTATGTGGAAACATGCTTCCTCCTATAGCCAGGTGATTTGAAGCACAGAAGTTTGAGAATAGATTTCCCCATTTTCATTCATTATTCCTAGCTCATGTTTTTCCTACGTGACTTCTTCAAAAGCCGGAAGGGTATGGACTGTAACCTATCTTTTGCATTCATGGTCACCCATCAAAATTGGTGGAATGTCTCTTCTTTTTACATTTTTATCCATAATTTCCTGTAGTTTAGTATAAAATGCTTCTTTCACAGACTCTTCTTTGTCATTAGTTGGTGCATAACATTGGATGACATTTACATGAATTTTCTTTTTAGCGTTTTGAAAGAAGCTGTTATTATTCTGGGTCCAACAGCTTCCCATTCAATTAGTGCTTTCTGTGCTTCTTTAGATAACATAAGAGCTACCCCTTCACTGTGAATGTGACTATTTCCGTTCATCATCATGTCCTGAGGACAGCACTCAATTCACCTGTGTGTTGAGTTTCTTCCTGTTACCCCTTCCTTCCACTTTGTCTTCACACATTCACCAGAACCTCGATTTTGTATTCCCTCATTTCTGCTGCTACTTGCGCCACTTTCCCTTGTTCGTTTAATGTCCGAACATTCCAGGTGCCAAATCTGGAAGTTCTCCTAGGAGAAAGAAGGTTAGTCAGCAACACAGACTCCTTTCGGCTTTCTCTGTGTTGCATCATACGCCTCCCCACGAGAGGACCTTCCCCTGTCTTGGATGGCTGTGTTTTTTATTTTACTTTTATTTGGACTTGTCCATATTTGGTTGAGTTTTTTGTGGTTAAATTTATTTACAGGATGGGGTAACCGGGCCCCTATGCCCAACCCCCCTCCTTAGATCGCCTTTCTACGACTATGCTTGGCAGGAGAAACAGTGTTACTATTCTTTTGCACCTCCCGTTCTCGGGCCCCGGGTTAAACACACTGTTTCTTTTACAGTATAAAAGTCAAATTCTATACCATGCGCGTAATCTTTTGGACCTTTATTAGGGGTTAAAGTAACTTCTTCTTGTCGGGAAAATAGTCCCTCAACAGAGGCGATTGCTCTTATGCTGTCTATTTCGTTTAATTAAATTTCTGTAACCTAATGGATTTTTTTATATTCTGATATTTTGAAAATAATTGTTGTGAAGTTTCTTTTATGGTTAAATAAAAAGTAACATAAAAAACATTAATTACCTGGTGACGTCGGTCAATCGTCCCCAATATCCCTATTCCATAAATATAGTTTCACGATTTGGTGCGTCTAATTGTTTCGTCAACTGATCTGTGATTTGTTTATGTGAGTTGGTTTATATAATATATATATAATATATCTATATATATATATATATATATATATATATATATATATATATATATATATATATATATATATATATATAGAGAGAAAGAGAGAGAGAGAGAGAGAGAGAGAGAGAGAGAGATACTGTCTGATCAACAAATTTCGGTTGTAGAGATAGGCTGGACTAGAGTATCTTCTCAATCCAGGGACAGACTCTACTCTACCTTTCACCATTTCACTCGTGAAATCTATTTTCTTTACCTTACCTCTCTCTGAGTTACCACCTTTTTCAGTTCTATTCAGACGGGACCAAAATATATCTTTAAACTACCTATCTAAAATTCTAACGACAGTATACCACGCGCATCTTCCCTCAAGCGCTTGGGGACCATGAGATTCTGTTATGATCCTTTAAATGCAAGCCAAGCTGAAGAAACATGAGCTCTTGACTTCAACTCCACACGTAACACATTTCAGAATGGCAGAAAAGCAAAAGCCTAGATCTACAGTGTAGATAATACCAAGGAGTCTTCAACTTGGTATTGGCTGCAAAAGAGCGAGAAGCTCAGCAGCCCTAGTTAAACAACTACAGTCCTTAATTGGGGGAGGGGGGGGGGGGGGAAGTTAAGTATATTAAAGGATTTTATATTTGTTCCGTTCTTGAGTGTGTGGTTAAGAATATTAGAATAACAGAACGTTCCGGAATTTCGCTGGAAGTAAAGAATAATAGAGGAAAGGGTTCCAAATTTACTGGGGAGTTATGTTTAAAGGTCGCAGTGGTCTTCCATTGTTTGACGCAGGGAATTTTCTGTTGCTTTGGGTTTTCATATGAGTGTCAAAATTTAAGGGTCTGGTCTTTCCAAGTTTTAAAAAATATTGTAGTGTTAAACATAATTATGAAGGGCATTAAATGATAATTTGTAAAAGAATATTAAATGCAATAAGAAACTTCTTACACTGCAGCTAGGAATGTGCTATTTTAGAATAGAAGAACCTTACTGTGCAAAGTGTCTAGAAAAAAAAAATTAAATAGAACATTTCCTACTAAAATGTAGGAAGTATGCACAACAGAGAAAACCAATATTAGATTATTTCTAGGTATGCTATTCATCAATATATCGGCCCAGAAAAATAGCCTCTCATCATGAGCACCTGGGGAAAATAGGCCTAAAACAAACAAAAATAAAAAACTGGCATTTAATCCTTTAAGAGTTATAAAAGTAATTTTTAATATTCAGCACATTTTACAAAAAATTTAGATAAGCGCCAGCTTAAATGTGTACGCAAGCATCAATTGCAACGCTTGCGTTCGGAAACAAGAAAAAACATTCAATCTAACTTCCGCCTGCCTTACACACTGCAGATACAGTTTAGTATGGTTTGGTTTTAAGGACCATATTCATTGTACACGGACAACTCCATCAGTGGTCCTTCTTCTTCTTCTTCTTCTTCTTCTTCTTCTTCTTCGTTCACACTCAGACGTCAACATGAATATGTTCAAAGAAAGCAGTGGTCAGCTTGAGGCTATTTCTGTCTCCATAGAGTATCTCCAGGAATGGTACTGGTGATGGCCACATGTGCTTTCTCTTTTCCTCATATATTGGTCATCTTTGAAGCAGATGTTCAGCAGTCATTTTATCGGTGCCATAGTCACACTCATGGATAGCTCCTATCTTTAGCTTGTTGAACAGGTGGTGGTATCTCAATCTGTTGTGGCAGGTGCGGAGCCTGAAGATTATTACTTGTTCTTCATTGAAGGAGATGTAGCAATGGGATGGGATTCACTGTACTACAACTCATTTGAATTGTGGCTCAGTTTGTGGAGTGCTACTCTTAGGTCATCCAGATCTGCATTGTTCCGGCTCTTCGGTGTTGCAATTACGGACAGTGCATCTGTAAAGAAAGCAACTTGTCTCCCGGTGCTTTCCTCTGTCATTAGGACCTCTGCTGCAGTTTTCAAGGCCTCTGCCTCTGCTCTGAAGTTGCTTGAGAATTTTCATGTTGACACTGACTTCCTTTTTTGTGTACCGGTGCTTAAGTTCAGCACCACTCCTCCGCCTCCATCTTCTGTTGCATTTTTTGCTGATCCATCTCTGTAGGCATGGGTCCAGGTATTGCTCGAATAATGTTTCTGTATGTATTCTGTGGTTATGGTTTTTCACTCTGTTGCAGTCTGGCTCTTTTTTCTCTCAATACCAGGAATGTTTTCTATCATTTCCGGGAAGCGCTGTTGTTTCCAAGCTGGGAGCTTGTG
>JAMPIV010012803.1:0-175000 GCA_024509875.1 Oreohelix idahoensis | reverse complement strand
CTATCTCGAATAGGTCTTTATTCTTTCTTAACGAGCCAATTTCTAGAGACCTTCTACCTTATATCTCATAGGCTATTCCTGGCAAAAACTACTGTCGTAGTTGCCCCAATACGCACCACACAACAATTGTGGACTCGTCTTGGGATTAGGGAACCCGGACTTAGAAGTGTGATAAATCACATTTTTATCCCTGCTATACAGTTGCGATAATTGCAAAATTTGCTGGAATTTTGAGGGATTACCTCCTAGACTGACTCTTACTATAATTTGTCTATTTCATAGGGGGGATAAATTGTATCTCTAAAGCACGAGTTTTAAATTAAGTATCAAACGGACAGAGTAAACACTTTTTGAGAACAGAGGATACTGGAGGGAACTGATTTTTTTTTTGTTTTCTTTTTCTGTAACTGCTGGGTAAATTTTTATCGTAAATATTTAGTAAATTTTTCATAGAAACTGCGAGATAATCTGTTGTATAATTTTTCTTAACACGCTGAGTGAGTGATTTTTAAAGAACTATTTGAACTTGATTACTAATTTAAACCTAGCTGGTTTTAAAGAGAATTACTTGTGCGTGTCAAATAATTTTGTTTGGAGGTCACTTGTTGCGTGATAAATTCTCGCAACATCGTTTTATTTCAATATCTGTTTTATAACGCAAGGGCAACAACTGCTTGGAATTTATAGTCACTTTTCTCGGTAAGCATTTGTCTTCTCGCGTTGGTATCGAATGCAGTTAAGTTTGAGCTGTGGTCGTTTTGCGCTGGACTGCGCATGACTTGTCTTGCTTCTTTGTCGATCGGTTTCCGCCCACCACTAGTGGGAGTGAGCGATTTGGAATGGCGAAAGAGATGCCTCGTTGAAGAGGGGATCTCCGCTATTTTTGTTCTGTCAGGGATGTGTAGTCCTCTTAATGGATATTTCGTTTATTCGAGATAATACCTCTAGTGTTTCCCACATGTCGGGAGGCGTGATATTTCTGTGTATTTCATGAAAGCAAGGTAAATTGACTCTTTCATTAACTCTATTGATTTTGGGTCGTGAACGATTTCGATTCATAGCCTGTCTGCGAAAGTCGTCGTCACGAGATGTTTTCCTAGCTCACATGTCGCTGCATTGTACTGCATCGGTTGATGCAGGTACCAAGGACCATTACTTGCTACTTTGTTAAATGAACTAGGTTTGGAAAACCTTTATTATCTAGAGGATATTTTTGAGGACATTATTTATACTTCGGCAGACGTGTCTGTCTTGCTGAAGTCAAACTAAGGAGAGTGAACTGATCTCATACATCTGGTTATCTCCTGGCTGTTATAGAAAAGGATGGAGTTGTTCACCTGACTACATTTACAGCACTTTGAAATATAACATGCATCTGACTCATCATTGTAATGCTGTCTACCGTTTATTGCTGTATTGAATGTTGCTGTGATAATGACTGTTTGATGTGCCTACACATTTGCGTAACCATTTTGTCACTGTGGCGTCCACAATAAATAATGAAGAAAAACGTCAACGGCTGTTTCAAGACTCATTGACTTTATACGTCGTGAGTTTACTGACGTCCTATGTGGATTGCCCTGTTATTGTTGCATGAACATTGTTTTGACTGAACACATCTACACACTACACAAAACCAGACATGCGGATGCCATCCATCATCATATGGCATCACGCATCATTTGGTGGCCATAAGCTGGTTTGATTCTGGTACCAGCAAACACGGGGTCCCTTACCCACTTCATTTTCAACAAGAATTCATCAGCATCCTTCAAGAAATTAACATTCTTCAATACAGTCAACATCTTCAAAATTTTCAAAGTACTCGGCGTTGCCCGGTAAAAGTCAAATTTCAATTTTTTGACGGAAACAAGAATTTGACAGTACCCGGCGTTGTTACATGTTGCCGGATAACTCGGACTGCTGTTATCTTTTACGCAAGTCAAGCAAGTTGCTGCTGTCAAGGTTCCAGTGCTGTCGTTTTTTGAGAAGGTCAAGTGCCGGTTGAAACGGGTTGTTTTCTGAAGAAGGCCAAGTACCGATTTCCATCAACTTACTTTTGGATTAGAAGGTCAAGTGCCGAAACAACTCAACACACAGTATTTCAGAAGCTCTTGTACCATCGTGTTAGCAGTGGAAGCAGTTCAGATGTGCCATCATCGTTGGAGCTTCGCTCTTTAGGACGTTGATTGACATCCGTTTTTCTGCTGTTCTACGATTGGAAGCCTATAAGTTAAGTGGCCTGTTTGTATGTAAACTGTGCCCTTATACTTCTGCTGAGTCTTCTGTGTATCATCTCATTCTATATGTTTTATGTTTATATGTTATTTGTATATTTATATGTATATATTTCAGCGGGTTCTCGGTTGGGTGGTGTCTCCGTTAGATTATGCCACGTCATAGAGGTCGTCTATTGTGAGCGTTTTCTGTAAGGTTTGCAAATTTCCAATACTGGAATTTGCTAAGCGACTTCTGTTGCTATTTATGTTAGCTGTGATGACATGTTTTAATATTGTTTTCGTTATTATTTCGCATTCTTTAGTTTTGTTTTGATTTGTTTGTGTTTGTTAGCCTACTCTTGTCTATAATTTAGTTTCATACAACATTTTTGTTTATACACTGTGGTGTCATGTATTTTGTTTAATTCTATCGCAGATATCGTCACATTTTTTGTGATATTTCATTAATTTCTGCTTTATTTTTAGTTGATTTCTGCGAAAGTTTTTGTATTGTTGCTGATCTTTGTTATTGTTTACATTGTTATTGTTTACATTGTTTGTATTGTTTACATTTTCAATGTTTACATTCTGCATGTGTTTACATAGTCATTGTTTACAGTTATAGTAATTAGTTAATGGGCTATGCTAATGCACTGTTACTACTATACTGATGATAAATGAATGATGAATAGTGTCGTGCACTATTGAATGAGAAGTGCACTTATGATCAAGAATTGAGTGCTGATATTTCATATACAAGTTCTTTGATTGGAGACTTGTTTCCCACAGAGACTGGGATAATATAAGGTGATGTGAATATACAAGTGCTTAATTAAGACTTGTTACACTTAGGTTTGAAATAAATTAGTTAATTATTTCAGGTTTTGGACTCATATGTTAGACAACATGTCTACATTGGAGCACTTTATTGAGCAGGGTAAATTGCTTGGGAAGACTGGTGATAAGTTAGAAGAATTTGCAACTGCTCGATATGATAAAGCAATGGAAGCTGAACAAAAGAAACTGCAGATGCAGGTGGATGAAAAAAGATTCCAAATGGAAATGGAAAAACAAAAAAGGGAATCAGAAGCTGAGGAGAGAAAACTCCAGCTACAGCTAGAAGCTGAAAGACTTCAAAAAGAGGCTGAGAATAAAAGACTTGAAAAAGAGGCTGAGAATAAAAGACTTGAAAAAGAGGCTGAGAATAAAAGACTTGAAAAAGAGGCTGAGAATAAAAGACTTGAAAAAGAGGCTGAAAATAAAAGACTTGAAAAAGAAGCTGAAAATGAAAGACTTCAAAAAGAGGCTCAGGCTGAGGAAAGAAGATTACAGAGAGAGTCTGATGAGAGGAAAGAGAAAGCAAAAATGGAACATGAAGAAAAGGTCTTAGCTTTAGAGTTGGAAAAATTGAAATTGACAAGCATGAGTAATGGTAATGATTCAAACAAGGGTTCATCTTCTGGTAAGGCTAATAATGATACTTTTAAGATTAAGTTACCAACATTTAGTCCTTCCAGCGATGACATAATGTTCTATCTGGACAGATTTGAACAAGCATGTACAGCTCATAACATAGACAAAGCAAAATATGTTTATCAGTTATCAGGGATACTGACAGGTAAAGCTCTAAGTATATTAAATATGGTGGATGAACCTGACAAGAACAATTATGAGGTTGTCAGGGCCGCTTTGTTAAAGAAATATCAGCTTAACGAAGACGGCTATCGTCTACAATTTAAAAACATGTTACCTGAAAATGGAGTTGAATTCTCCGAGTTTATTGCAAGAATACGCATTACTTTCTCACGATGGGTTGAACTATCTAAGACGGAAAAAACTTATGAAGGACTTATGGACTTAATACTTAGAGACAAAGTCATGTCGTCTGTCAATGAGTCTTTCCTTGCTTTCCTTCATGAACGTAAACCTAAAACAATAAAAGAAATGGAAGATTTCTGTTGCCAATACGTAACTGCGCACCCACACATAACCATGGGTAACTCTAAGGTGAAAGAAGGTTTACCAGTTGCTTCGGCAGCTCCGTATGGTCAAAACTTTGCTCGTAGATCCCAACAAAATTTTGATAGAAAGAGTAGCGGTAATTTCTGTCAAAATCATGGAAATCAATTTCATGGTGATTCTTCTTCGAAGAATTGGAGACAACCTGATAGTACTCGTTACTATCACCCTAATAATTATAAGCATTTCAAAAGAGGATATGGTAATAGAGGTTATTCCTGCCGAAGACCTCAAAACCAAACAAATAGATGTTCGCATCAATGTGAACATGATAGTAATCGTGGAAACTGGAATTCGAACCAGTATAACAATTACAATAGAGACAATAATAACTGCAGAGATAATAATAACTCTGATAACTTCAGAGGTAATAATAGTCGGGGTAGATCTCAACACAAAAAAAAGAGATATCAGCAGGCTAATGCTGTACAACAGGAAACTGAGGCAGCCTGTAATCATGTTGTTGATAGTAAAAAACTTTGACGCTGTCACTAGTTCTGCTTTTGACTTTGAGAGAGCAAACAAATGCCCCCAATGCAGTACTTTATTCGAACCGGGTACCATAACTACTTTGAGTTGTGGTCACCCACTTCCCGCTCTTCCTGCTGCTGTTACGCATGACGGGAGGGGTTCTTTAATTCTACATAAGGGTCTTGTTAATGATACTCCGGTCTCACTACTTTTCGATTCCGGATGCACCACTATTGGTGTTAGACAATCGCTTGTAGATCCATCTTGTGCTACAGGAAGGGTTATTAAATGTGTCACATTTGGCGGCACTCTAGAAAAATATCCTACTGCTGTAATTCGCATTGCCACTCCTTTCTTTACTGGAGATGTGCATGCTTGTCTCTTACCTAATCCTATTGCGGACCTTATTATTGGTCGTATTCACGGAGTTAGGGAGTGTACCCCACAGCAGATTGCTGCTTGGGAAGATAATAACATGCAAGCTACAAATGCAGTAGTTACAAGAGCACAAGCTCTACAAACACCCGAAACTTCACTGAATAGTGATAATGAAGTTGATAGCCAAGATAGTCACTTAGTGATCACTCGTGACTCTTTCATAAAATTGCAAGAAGAAGATTCTTCTTTAAAAAAATTCTTCGTTCTTGCGAAGAAAGGTGATCCGAATCAGGATACAAATAGAAAATCTTGGATTGCAATGAGAAACGGCGTACTTGTACGTATGGTACAAGATTCGGCTACGTCGGCACATTCGCAAATTCTTGTTCCCAAGAGCATGAGAGTCCAAATATTGCAACATGCTCATGACTCGCAATGTGCTGGACATATGGGTTTTGCCCGTACGAAGTCGAGAGTCCTTGCGGCTTTCTTTTGGCCTTTTGTCAATAAGGACATTCGTATTTACTGCCGATCATGCAAGGTATGTCAGGAGGTCAAATCTAGAGGACCACGACATGCTGCGCCTATCCAGGCTGCTGACATTCCTATTCGGCCGTTTCAGAAAATGGCCATAGATATTATTGGCCCTTTTAAGGTCAAGTCGGCCAGAGGACATCAGTTTATCCTTACATGTGTCGATATGTGCACACGTTGGCCAGAGGCTATTCCTCTTAAGAGCATATCTACTACAGATATCGCAGATGCTCTTTGGTTGATATTTTCTCGCTTGGGGTTCCCCAGAGAAATATTGTCAGACCATGGCACTCAACTCATATCTGACACTATGTCACAGGTAATGTCTACCTTACATATTGAACGATCTCTCAGTAGTATCTACCATCCTATGTCTAATGGGTTAGTTGAGCGTCTGAATAGAACGCTCAAGACTTTGCTTGGTAAGATAACTGAAGATCATCCTCAAGATTGGGACAGGGTTTTACCCGCGGCTCTCTTTGCCTATAGAGAAGTCCCTAATGAACACACAGGATTTTCTCCCTTCGAACTTGTCTTTGGCGCGCGTCCACGCGGCCCTATGTCTTTATTACACGATCTCATCACTGCCGATGATATTAGCGATGAAACTCAATCCTCATATGAGTATGTCATTGCTCTTAGACAAAAGATCATTGAGGCATGTAAGCTAGCAACTGCTTCATCAGAAATTGCTAAAGAGAAGGCAAGGCAGTTTGCTAACAAGAATAGATGTCTACGACAACTTTGTCCAGGTGACAAAGCATTCGTCCTACTCCCCAGTAGGGAAAATAGACTTCTTATTGCATGGAAAGGTCCGTATGCAATAGTCTCTCGGATTTCCGATGTTGACTATGTGGTCGATATTGATGGAAAGCATAAAACTTTCCACATAAACATGCTTTCGGTATTTCACGAACGTCCGGACTATTTGCTGCCTATTTTCCAGGCAACGGATGATGCTCCTGCACCTCACGGTCATTATTCATCCCTGTCTGTCATTCAGGATGAGGAAGCTACCTTCTCTGATGTCAACCTTCCCCTTCCAGTGGTTCCATTACATTCCACGGAATCTTGGAAAAACGTTTCTGTTTCTCCTAATCTTTCTGGTGACGAACATCGACGAGACTTGTCGATGTTACAAACATTTTCAGGATGTTCTCACTGACATTCCTGGACACACAGATGTCATAGAACATGACATAATTCTTACCGACAATAATCCAATTAGGGTTAGGCCGTATCCTATTCCTATACACTTTCAGTCGCAAGTGGAAAAGGAATTGGATGAAATGATTCAATTATATTTAATTGAACCATCGACTTCACCATATTCTTCTTCCATGGTTATTGTCCGGAAGAAGGATAAGAACATACGAATTTGCGTTGATTATCGCAAATTGAATCAGGTCACAAAGTTCGACGCTGAACCGATGCCTTTGTTAGAAGATCTACTGATTAGACTTTCTAATTCTAGATTCTTCACTAAACTAGACTTGTCTAAAGGTTATTGGCAAGTGCCTTTAGCAGAGCATGCCAAACCTCTTACTGCTTTTTCTACACCTAGGGGTCTATTTCAATGGAATGTTATGCCTTTTGGTCTCATGAACGCCCCTGCCACTTTCGTTCGCATGATGCGTCGAATTCTGTCACATCGTTCGGATGTCATCGCATACTTAGATGACATCTGTCTCTTCAGTGATACCTGGGAAGATCACTATTTAGGGTTATATGACTTACTGTCCACTCTACGTGAGAATAATTTGACAGCAAAACCTTCTAAAGCTTTTGTTGGTTTTGGTGAAATCTCTTTCCTGGGTCATCGTGTTGGTCATGGTCTCTTGAAGACAGAAGACCACAATACTTCCAAAATACTGAACATCTCTGTTCCTAAAACGAAGAAACAAGTTAGGAGTCTCTTAGGTTTAATTCAATTTTATGGGAGATTTATTCCAAATTTATCTTCGATCATGGCACCTCTATCAACATTGTTGAAGAAAGGTTCGCCTAATCTGGTCCGTTGGTCTGAAGAATGCCAATCTTCACTAGACCAAATCAAGAATATATTTTCTTCTCCTCCCATCTTAAGATTACCTACTCTTGATAGGACTTTTGTTCTTCGGAGTGATGCTTCATCCACTGGGATTGGAGCAGCACTGATGCAAGAATATGCAAATACTCTGCATCCTGTTATGTACATTTCTAGAAAACTAAATGCGGCAGAGAGGAACTACTCGGTTTTAGACCGTGAGTTGTTAGCGATGGTTTGGTCAATTCTAAAGCTACAAAGATTCCTCCTGGGCGCACATTTCATTCTAGAGACTGATCAGAAAGCTCTTACAGCTATTCAGACTAAGAATTTGAAGAGTTCGAGATCCACTCGATATGCTATAGCTCTTCAACCTTTTCACTTCACGGTACGAGCTATCCGTGGTGCGGATAATGTGATGGCTGACATTTTGTCTAGATGCCCACATGACTCCAACTAATACTTCTGTCCTATATTTCCATATATTACAGAGTCATAACACACCTATATTTCTACAATAGATTAGCACATCTGTACTTACTTTATATGTACACACTATCGTGCTTTGTTGTCATCTTCTTCTGTTCGTTTTTTAAGATGATAGAGGAGGACTGAGTAGTTAATATAAGGGCCGTTAGTTTACTAAACAGCCACAATTATTAATAATGTATTGTACCTTATGAAGCATATTAGTTATTAATTAGCATTATATTGCTTGTACTTTCTCAGAATGTCATTGTTGAGCTGAGGACTTACCTTACGAGTTCTAGATTGTGTACTTACCCTCGAAATACCAGAGCATATGTCCTGGATCGTCATGTAGTTTAACTTTACTATGTACTTATGTCATTACATGTCAAAGAATGTACTATCTAAATTTTCCTATCAGATTTGTACATCCATTTTTAAAGACAATATTAGAGTATGCTGTTTAATGATGATTATAGTAACTTGCATACGTATATTGTGTTTACATGCTAACGTGATGTGTGTTGGTGACACCTCCCCGATGTGAATATTTTTTGAGACATATTTATTTTTCTGTTGAGGTATATCCTCACCAGACACTCTATAATTAGCCTATTGTTTGGCAATTTAGTTAATTATCAGCGCATAATTCGTGCGTTTTGAGCCGCTTATCGCTTGCTCTTTGATATTGAAAAAAAAAAATATGTTCCACATTTTTTTTTTTATCGGGAGGAGGTGGTGATATGTTGCGTGATAAATTCTCGCAACATCGTTTTATTTCAATATCTGTTTTATAACGCAAGGGCAACAACTGCTTGGAATTTATAGTCACTTTTCTCGGTAAGCATTTGTCTTCTCGCGTTGGTATCGAATGCAGTTAAGTTTGAGCTGTGGTCGTTTTGCGCTGGACTGCGCATGACTTGTCTTGCTTCTTTGTCGATCGGTTTCCGCCCACCACTAGTGGGAGTGAGCGATTTGGAATGGCGAAAGAGATGCCTCGTTGAAGAGGGGATCTCCGCTATTTTTGTTCTGTCAGGGATGTGTAGTCCTCTTAATGGATATTTCGTTTATTCGAGATAATACCTCTAGTGTTTCCCACATGTCGGGAGGCGTGATATTTCTGTGTATTTCATGAAAGCAAGGTAAATTGACTCTTTCATTAACTCTATTGATTTTGGGTCGTGAACGATTTCGATTCATAGCCTGTCTGCGAAAGTCGTCGTCACGAGATGTTTTCCTAGCTCACATGTCGCTGCATTGTACTGCATCGGTTGATGCAGGTACCAAGGACCATTACTTGCTACTTTGTTAAATGAACTAGGTTTGGAAAACCTTTATTATCTAGAGGATATTTTTGAGGACATTATTTATACTTCGGCAGACGTGTCTGTCTTGCTGAAGTCAAACTAAGGAGAGTGAACTGATCTCATACATCTGGTTATCTCCTGGCTGTTATAGAAAAGGATGGAGTTGTTCACCTGACTACATTTACAGCACTTTGAAATATAACATGCATCTGACTCATCATTGTAATGCTGTCTACCGTTTATTGCTGTATTGAATGTTGCTGTGATAATGACTGTTTGATGTGCCTACACATTTGCGTAACCATTTTGTCACTGTGGCGTCCACAATAAATAATGAAGAAAAACGTCAACGGCTGTTTCAAGACTCATTGACTTTATACGTCGTGAGTTTACTGACGTCCTTCTTGGTGAGGTACGCGCTTCATTCAGAGGCTTACCGAAAAAAAATTTCGAGGTTCTAGGAAGGAGGCCGGAGAGACTTTGTTACAGTTCGCAGCCCGTATTGAAGACTACCTTGTGAAGTGGTGTACACTGGGAAACTTTAACGAGAACTATGACGGGTTAAAAGAGCTGATTGTGATAGAGCAACTAAAAGAGTCTATGTCGGTGGAAATGCGTAGATTTCTTACTGAAAACGGCGCTGACCGGTTAGAAAATATTCTTACACCGGCAGAGCGATTCCAAATTGCTCTCATGGAGTCTCAAGGAGCCAGAAAGAAGATTCCGGATCAGGCGCGAAAGCAATCAGCTCGCTCCCAACCAGACCAACAAACCAAAGGACCACACATCTCGCATAAACAGCACGCAAAACAAGATAACTACAAAGAGCAAAACAAGAAAAATGCTGCACCTCACCAGAGACAGGGAGATAAATCGTGCAGGTACTGTCGCTTGAACAATCACAACACTAATGAGTGCAAGCGCAGACCTCCTTCCCAACATGCTGCCTGTCTGCAAACAAAATCGTCACCCCGGAAGGAGCAGAGTACCGGAAACTTTTCTCATCCTCCCGTCATCGAATCAGTCCTCTTAAACGGACAATCTGTGGAGTGCCTTTATGACAGGACTTGCTTTCGATGCGGTGGTCAGGGCATCTCTTGTCACCCCTGACCAGATAACAGAAGAGAGTGTCGACATCCAAGGTCCGTCGAAAGATGTTGCACCCAAGACACTGCCAACTGCACTTATCAGAGTGGAATCTCGTTACGTGACAGGAGAGATTCTTGCAGCCATAATGGAAGAACCAATCTACTCTTTAATCTTGGGATGTAGATATGTGTTCCTTGGAGAACCTACTCAACCACTAGTCATAGCGGCCGTACCGACTAGAGGACAGTCAAAAAAAGACGCAGAGCAGGAACCTCCTACCAATATCCTCCCCGAGGAATTGAAGAGGGCCCAAATGGAAGATTCCTCACTGGCGCCCTGTTTTAAAAAATTACCTAGGACACACAACCCACCTACCAAGGGAGACTTCTTTATGAAGAATGGATTGATGTATCGCCGAGCTGAAAACGAAGGACAGGAAAACAACCAATTAGTAGTTCCTGCAACCTATAGGAACCAGTGCTTGAGATGGGCCACTCTATCCCATTTAGTTGACACACGGGAATGAGCGCCACGACTCAAAGGATCGCCTGCCACTATTATTGGCCAGGGATCACTGGCGACATTAAACGTTTCGTCAAGTCTTGTCCTCAGTGCAAGAAAGTTTCACCAAAACACTGGATGGCAACCGCGACCCTTGGGGAGATGCCAGTCTTGGGCACCCCATTTGAAAGAGTAGCCGTGGATATATTTGGACCTCTGCTGAGAACTAAGAAGAGGAACTCCCATATCCTTACCTTAGTGGACACATGTTCCATGTGGGGCGAAGCCATAGCCATGCCAGTATGCGACTCAGTGCATGTAGCTGACGCTTTACTGAATATCTTTACTAGATTGGGCTTCCCGCATAAAATTCTCACAGACAACGGGTCACAATTTCGAGGCAAATTGACAGAGGAGGTGCTTAGAATATTCAAGACTAGGCATATTCATACTTCGCCCTATCACCCCGAAAGTAAAGGGCAAGTAGAGCGGTTTAACGGGACGCTCACCTCTATTCTTCGGAAGTTGGCTCACGTGAACGGAAAGCAGAAAATTTATCACTTAAATCTGCTTAAAAAGTTTTACGAGCGAACCCCTGCCGAACCAGCACACCTCATGACTATGGCCATTGCAATGCAAATGGAAGAAGAGCCTTTATCATCTGTAGAGTACCCGGTGATACAGGAGGAATCACATTTAGATGTGAAAATAAGCTCCATCCTAACGGAAGCCCAGCAAGAGAAAGTGAGGAGATTGATGAAAAACCACGCCGACTCCCTGACAGACAAACCGGGCCGGACAAACCTGATGGAGTTTGACATGGAAGTCACGGATCCTACGCCCGTCCGAATGAGAACCTATCCGATTCCGTATGCCAATGCGACGGCATTAAAGCAAGAAATTGATTATTTACTTAAGGAAGGCATAATTTCGAGGTCGGAGTCCCCTTACAGTGCGGGTGTGGTGCTGTTACGCAAACCCAGTGGAGAACACCGCCTATGAATCGACTACCGACAGCTGAATGCGTTAACACAGTTCCAGCCAGAACCGTTACCGGACCAGAACCAGCTATTTACTAAGCTGAGCAGGGCTCGCTATTTTTCAAAGATCGACCTCAGTAAAGGGCACTATCAAATACCGGTAAAAGCTGAGGTGAGGAACCTGTTAGCCTTCAGTACTCCAGATGGACACTTCGAAATTAATGTGATGCCATTTGGGCTAAACAACGCTCCTAGTGTCTTTACAAGGATGATGCAAAAGTTATTGGATCCTTTGAATCATCCCGCCATCAGCAATTTTATGGATGATATCCTAGTAGCTACTGAATCGTTTGAAGAACATTTATCAGCACTATCCTTGCTGTTTAACAGACTCAGAGAAGCGGGACTAACCGCCCGCCCAACCAAATGTCAAGTTGGGTGTGACCAGCTAGAGTTCCTAGGACATACTATCACCCATGAAACCATGTTCCCCGAGACTCAAAACGTTGAGAAGCTGAGAAATGCACCGAGACCGTCCACAAAAAGGGATGTCCGGTCATTGGATTCTACCAGAGATATATAAAGGATTTCAATAGCCTCTATACGCCGCTTACATCGCTAACCAAGAAAGGTAACCCGGATAAAGTGACATGGTCAGCAGAATGTGAAACTCACCACAAAACCCATTTTACGGCTCCCGGATTTAACTCGAAAATTCATCTTGCGCACAGATGCCAGTAACATTGGAATCGAGGCTACATTACTACAGCCGGACGACAGAAGCCCACCAAATCTATTTCCGGTCGCATACGCGAGTCGGAAGTTAAACCGAGCAGAACAAAACTATTCCACAATCGAAAAGGAATGTTTGTCCCTCGTCTGGGAAATACAAACATTTCAAGCATACCTGTGCGGAAGGAAATTTACGATCCAGAGTGATCACCAACCTCTGACCTTCCTCGCCAATTCAAAGAATTTGAATGCTAGACTGATGAGGTGGTCGCTTGTTCTACAACCTTACACGTTCCAAGTGGAATATATCCCAGGAAAACATAACGTAGGAGCGGATTTTTTAAAGCCGTCATCCTATGAGGCAGACGGAGAGCACAGACAAGTAGAGGAAAGAGTGGAAACCGGAGAGAAAAACGAAGATGAGGAAAAGGATTAATGAATCCCGAGCAAGAAGGCTAAGCTCTCCTGAGTATGCTTGACATAACACTTGAGGAGGGGGCTATTGTGATAAACGAGCGCCAAGGCCGTATAGCTCTATCTTTTCCTAAATCTCCCACATTTGTGCTCTTTCATCCCACATTTGCTATTTCATCGTTTTGATTACTCGCGACCGGTATCTAGAGAACCGTATTTGTTCTTTCATCGGTGGTAAAATAAAGTCTTTTGATTGAGTCCCCATACCTGACATCATAGTTTGAAGTCCACATTGCATCGTGATAGATCTGGTGAAAACACATCTGGTCGTCCAAATCAGACATCTGGGCATTATACAATTTCTGTGGACTGGTGGACTGTTGTTATCTTTGTTGCTCGGCCGCTGTCCAGACAAGCGACGGGTCGCCACACTCGACGCCCAGCTTGGCCAGGTGAAAACGTCTCGGGCTGTTTAAACCAACCGGCATGTAAATCAGTAGGCGGCGCCACAGAGGGGACATGTTAGCATGCTGGCTAACAACATGTTTCCTTACTGTGTCACATATCTCCCTTTTGTTCCATTGGTATTTATCTTGTTTTTTTTTTAACCATCCCTCCTATATTGTCATTTTAATCCTTCTATTCTATGCAAACTCCCATTTATGAAAGTATGTAACTTTCTGGTTTTCTTTCTCTTGTTTTAAAGGTTTCAGATCCCTACAATAGGACCTCTTTGATATTTGAGGGAGATTCTTATTTTTGTGTGGGGCTTTATTATTATTATTATTATATTTGTTATTACCACATATTTCCCAGTTCAACAAATTTCAACAGACGTATGCCAAGTCTTCCTGTCATGAGCCAAAATCCTCAAGGTCTTTGCATGTATTCTTCATCCTCTTCATATCCCTCATAATTTGATGGAATATCTAGTGGTCTCCATGTACAGATCATGACCTTCTGCCTTACGTAGTCTTATTTTGATATCACTGTTCCTTCGTCCAACTTTGTTTACAGTACTAATAAGATAATATGGATGAGTTCACACCATGTTAAGATCCTTCTCCAAGTGTAGTTGTGGCAGTACATACTAATAATCCTGTAGCCGGGCATACGCAATCCTGAGTCACGAAACCAATTCAGAGGCAGCTGTGTCACAGCCGTGCCAATCCTGGCTCACGACATAAATAAGGGAAAGGAGAAACGTGTGGTAGCAACAGAACACACCCAATTATACGCTCTCTCCAGCACGTGATGTATTAACCGCAGGCTCGCATAAATACTTTGGAGACTTCATTGTAAATTCTCACTATCCCCTCCGGCATGGTTCGAGTAAAGCAATGTCTTTAGAACAACTCTTCATCATTACAGTTTGTAATTAACACGAAGTTTGTGCAATTTCGACAATTCTTGTTTCAAAATGAAGTAAAAGTTTTCTTTATTCATCCTCGACAATTGGGCACAAGTTGGCCATACATCTTTGCGATATATACACATCAATAACGCCTGACAGTTAGTACGGTTGAATGAAATTCTATGTGTTAAATCTCATTTAGGTTAAATGCCAAAATCTCGAACAAGAATAATCTCATGTTGAAGTGTTTTTGTAGGATCGTTTGAAAGGTTCCTTTTTTCTTCAGCACGGTACTTCGTAAAACATACCTACTCATTGAAACTTCATAAACATTGTAACTTCATAAACATTGTAACTTCATAAACATTGTAACTTAATCAGCGGCCAATCAAAACTCATGATTAAAATCGTAAGTACAGAGTATCTCACCCTGGATCATCTTGAGAACAGAGTTCGCACTCCCGGCTCCACCTCTTCTCTTTCGTTACACCTTTGATTTCCCTACATAATATTCACTTGAATGACACTCATCATCATTATACTCGTTAATCAATTATAAAATCACTTCAAAGATAACTTGAAAAACTAGAAAGTCAGAAAAAAAAAATTATACTTGCAATTCACTCTACATGTGTATAGAATTTCAGTTCTTCGAGGTAACTGTGCTGGACACTCTAGAATATATCTAAACTAGAGTCTTTCATAAGGCTATCGATAATAATCAGATCGCGAAAAATAACCTCTCGTAAGATAGGAATATAATACAGGTTTAAGAAAGTGCAGATCGTAATCCATATATTCCTAACAATCCGTCATGAAGCAACATATTATCCTTCGAAGTCACAGATTATGGAATCCCATTGAACAACACTAGCACCAACAAGCCCTGTCAGACACTCAATTTTCATATTTCTCTTCAGTTTCATTTGTTTTCGTCGCTAGTGAAACTCTGTTCTACAATTCTGCTCAATTTAGAAACGACCGTGTTGTAGATACCTTTATGTGTTGTAGACATTTTATTGTACTACTTACTTACTTACTTAGTCGTTCCTCTTCTGTCTCGGGGTGTAGAAACCTACCAGAGAGAGCGCCATGCTATCCTATCAGCTGTCTTCCTTTTGGCCAAGTTCCAACCTGGTTCTCGGTCCCTCGGAGATTGGGGGCATTTTATTGTACTGAAGGTAATTTCCTTTGCTTTTGACATTACTTGCGTTGAACAAATGTTCTATAATGATGTCGCGTTCTTGTATATTGGACAATTTCTTTATTGTGTAGATTTTCATGTAATATGGTCCTTTTTTTCATGTGTAGTCGTTTTGAAGATTCATCAGACGTGAAAGTACTCGACCTATAACCCCAGCAAAAAGAGCATTTAAAACCGTGTGGTTATCCGGTGTCTCTTAAGAGATGAACAAAAAATGAGAATGGTACTCCTGCTATGTCAGGCATGTCGTACAATGCCACTAATGTGAGGTCGTGCATGAGGCTGGCAACCTCATAACTTAAAACAAATTGCTACAGAAACCACTGCTGTGAAGGTTGTGTGCAGGCTTCCTGCAAAGTGTACCAGCTGCCGTGGTGGCTCCATGATCTATAGCGAGCGACAAGGAAAATGATGATGATGAAAGGCAGTATTCCATAAAATAAAAAGCCTTCCAGGCAATAAGTTTGTGCCCATGGAAGTAAAATAAGAGAGTGTTTTTACTGTTACATAGAGATGATCCTATCATGTAGAAGCCAGTCATGGATAATAATTAAACAAGCATGAAAGTCTCTGGAGACCACAACTGTGGTTTTTCATGAGAATATTCAGAACGCCATGGGCAGCTCAGAAGAGTAAAGGGGATGTCACGAAAGAGGCCAGTGCATAAAAGAACTGATTGCTCATATCAGAAAGAAGTAGGCCACCTTCCTTGGACATGCTAAGAATGGAAACACTGGAATAAAGTGTGACAACCGGAAAGGTTGGAGAAAAATAAGTGTTTGCGGACGACAAAGAAAGAAGATATCGGTCAATTTTACATCATCGCAGGGGGGAAAAATAACCAATAACAACTTGATAAACAGCAACGATGATAGGAAGTTATGGAGAATCGTGATCGCCTACGCTAGCAAGCGTGGAACTTGAAGAAGTCATCATCATCATCATCATCATTCTCCCTTGGCCATTGACTGACATGACTAAGCAGTCTCCGGCCATCACACCTTGCGGCGTCATAGGGCAACAAGAAATTATCCGTTGTTCCGTTACACCTAACGGCGTTTATTGGTACAACAGATTACACTGACAAACAACATTTTTCTTTCTTATATAAGAATAAGTGTTCTTAGGTCAATTTCTTGCGCTGATTTCAAATCTGAAATCCGTTTATCTCTATCACGTCGGGTTCTTAAGATATTTGTGAATAAATATATTTTTGGGAAACTTATTTGCTCCGTTTCATTTTTACTATATAACTTATTAAAAATTAATAAAAAGCAACATAATTCTACTTTTTATACTGCTAAAAGATGCATGACATATGTTACGCGATTTTTCAAATAGTTACTGTATTTTGAAATAATTCTGAGCAAAATATGGCTTCTAGAAGTTGTAGAAATTCGGCTGATCTGTTCTGTTACGTGTGCGGATGTTTTACCGATCGTGTTGACCAGAAAAACTTTACACCATTACTAAAGAAAGCATATGGACTTTATTTCGATTCGAAAGTTGATGATGCAAATAACTCTTGGAAGCCAAATGCAGTTTGTTCGATACATTGGCAGGTTGGTTACGAAAATCGCCGAAGCATAAGTCAATGCCTTTTGGAGTGCCAGTAATATGGCGTGAACATACAAATCACACTACTGATTGTACTTCTGCTTGACAAATATCCATGGTTTCACTTTTAAAACTAGAAAGTCTGTGGTTTATTCAAATATTGAATTGGTTTCGAAACCAGTGCCTCATGATCCAATCACGTGTCCGATCCAAGTACCACCAGAACATAATCCGTTGGACGTGAATGAACCATCAGAAAGTGATAGTTTACCTGCTTTAGAAACTAATTCTGACTCAGATTACATACCGGTGAATGATGGGGTTTACTTAATTAACCATTCAGGACTTTCAGATCTAATACGTGATCTCGCTCTTACCAAAGGACAAGCGGAATTACTCGGTTCGCGACTCAAAGAATGGAATCTTTTAGCGCCCAATACTCCGATATCTAAATTTCGTCATAGACACAGAGAACTTGTTCAATACTTTGAGATGGATGATGACATTTGCTATTGCAAAGATGTAAACGGTCATGAGCACATAGACAACGAATGGCGATTTTTCATCGATTCTTTCAAGACTAGTCTAAAAGCTGTGTTATTGCATAACAGAAATTTATTTTTATCAATTCCAGTCACCTACCCTGTTCATATGAAAGAAACTTATGACAATATGGCTATACGTTTGGAAAAAATAAAGTACAATGACTACCAATGGCGGATTTGTGGAGACCTAAGGTCATTGCAATTCTCACGGGCATGCAGACTGGGTATACTAAATTATGTTGCTTCCGATGTGAATGGGACAGCCGCAACAGACAGGAACATTATGCAAGAAAGGTGTCGCCTATCCGGGATCATATGCAGCTCGGGCATAAAAATGTAATACACGAGCCATTAGTTAACAAAGACACCTTCATTTTACCACTGTTACATATAAAGTTGGGGCTCATGAAGAATTTTGTAAAAGCGTTAGATAAAACGAGCAAAGCTTTCACTTATCTTCGAGAAAAGTTTCCGCAAGTTAGCGATGCTAAGATAAAGGAAGGTATCTTTGTAGGACCTCAGATTAGGAAAGTTATTGCAGACAAACAATTCGAGAACTTGTTACATGGTAGTGAACTTCGCGCATGGATGGCATTCAAATCGATCGTCGATAACTTTCTGGGAAATCACAAATCTGTTGACTATGTTGCATATTGTTAAGCAGTGCATAGATGCATACAGAATTATGGGCTGTAACATGTCCCTCAAAATCCATTTGCTCGATTCGCATCTTGACTTTTTCCCTGACAACCTTGGCGAAGTCAGCGATGAACATGGAGAACGATTCCATCAAGATATCGCCGTAATGGAGTCACGTTATCAAGGACGGTGGAGTGTGACCATGCTTGCCGATTATTGTTGGATGCTTCATCGCGATGTACCACATGCCATTCATCGACGAAAGTCGACTGCAAAGAAATTCAAGCCTACATAACTGTTATACTTCTTGTACGAATGATGTTGTAATACCGTACTGTATGCGTTGTTAAAAAACTTCAATTGCGTATTTCTAGAGATCCCGACCTGATAGAGAAAAACGGTTTGCAGATTTAAAAACAGCGCATTAAAATTGACCAGAAAAACATAGAAATGTTAGAGAAAGAAAAAAAAAGTTTTTTTTTGTTAGTCAGTGTTATTAATTGTTGTTTCTTTGATCAGTGACAAGCAAGCGGATGATCAGTCCACTGTGCCCCGAACTTGCCCTCGAGTGTACTTGAAGAAGTCAGTGTATGTTAATTTAAAGAAATAACGCATCGTGCTGTGGGGGGTCAATTGTCGCGTGCTGTTATGTGAGACAAGGCTACAGCAATTTCCCGTCGAAGCCATGAAAATGTCTCTCGCCGATTGTGCATTCGCTGACGTCGCGTAAACGCAGACATGCGCAATGAATTCACTCAATCAGTCCCACAATTCTCTTTGGTTCCTTCGGATTTTTGTTTATGCTTGTGTGCTTCGATCACAGACGATGTCTTTCTATAGCATTGTTGTTATGTTTGTGTACTTCAGGCACAGACAGTGTCATCTTTTGATGAAATTTCCGCGTCCTTCTTTTCTTTGAGTTATTTTGGTCTCACTTGCTTGCTTTTTTTTCGATGCTCTATTGTCAAGGGGCGGGTGTGGGGTGCTGAAAATGTTTTTTTCTTGAGCGAAGTGTGTCGCGCCTATTTCTGTGAACCCGTGTTGTTGTAGGATGTCTGTAATGTCGTCTATCCAACTGCCTTTTAGTCTTCCCTGTGGCATAAGACCAGATCTTCTATTGTTGTAGGATGTCTGTAATGTCGTCTATCCATCTGCCTTTTAGTCTTCCCTGTGGCATAAGACCAGATCTTCTATTTTTGTAGGCGCGTAGTGGTAACTGATCGAGCTTCACTCTCATGAGATGGCCAAACTACATTTTTTTAAAATGTTCTCTCTAAATCAGTGTTTCTCAAGCGGTGTGCCGCGGCACACTAGTGTGCCGCCGCGTCTATCAAAGTGTACCGCAAAAATTTTGTAAATTTGCTATATGGTATATTTTTAGTGATCATGTAATATAAAACTGATCTTACAGCTTGAATTAATTCAATAATAATTGGAGCTATTAACTGCTTTGAACAAAAATAGATATACTTCAAAATTTCATGATATTACAAAAACGCAAGAGGCGCATAAATAACGTTCACAGGCCATGAAAGAAGCATAGAACTTCCACTTGGACCTAATTAAATGTAATATTTCTTTTTTTGTTTGTAAATTATATGTTCTAATTATTTTAAACAATTAACAGAAAATCGAACTCATAGTTTTCTTTATTCTAAAGTACCTACAAATTACTGTATTTAATTTAGTATATTTCACTGTAATTTTTTATTCAGGTGCGGGGTCAGATAGGTGTGCCGCAATTTTTTAGAAAATTGAAAGGTGTGCCGTGAACACAAAAAGGATGAGAAACACTGCTCTAAATGTTTGATGCAGGATGTAGATCTTACATTTCTTTCTTATGTCATCAGTTCTCACTCTGTTTCTCCTGGTAACATTAATGGCTCTTCTCAGAGGCGTACGTTTTTGAAGTATTTGGCACCCGGGGGGGATTCTACCTTTGGCACCGCGTCCCATAAAGAATCAAACTTGCAAGTGTATTTTTAACAGTAAGTACTATCATAAAAGTCTCCGATGGCACCCCTCTCCTGGCTGTCTCCCCGGGCGGTCCGCTCCCTCGCACCCCCTTAGTACGCCACTGGCTGTTCATAAATATTCCATCTCGCAGGATGTGTTTTCCCTCTCCTTTGCTCTCGTCAGGTATCATATTTGGCACTAAGAGCTAATAGTAGGTATGAATATATTATGTCAGTTGTCGTTTAGTTTCCATACTAATACTCCAACTTGAGTATAAGTGACAGTTCGTATGCCACGTCACTGACTTTTTGACACATTGTTTTCATTTCTGTGTCAAGTCTTCCATTTTCTGTGACAATGTTTCCGATGTATTTAAACTATACAACCTGCTTAGGCTTGGGGTTGTTGACATGTATGTTAAATGGGCTTAAAAAAATCGTTGATCTTCATTGTTTGTCTCTGATGTGCTAATTAATCTTCAGATTGTATTATCTACATTTTGAATTAAGTTCTAATGGGGACCACGTAATCACCTTGTAATATTAGGTCTCGGCTTGTGCTGTCGGCCATGTCAGTGGTTGTAACGCTCTTTTATACTTTTATTGTATTTTTCCAGCGTGTAATTTCCGCATACATTTTTTTTTTCATAAATAAACACAATATGCAAGCTGACCTGATCGATCGGAATAAATAATTAACCCCACCCGAGACGCTTAACGGCATAAGTGATTAAAAAACCAGAAGAAGAAATATAGCTTTATTAGGACGAATACTATAGAGACTTTACAATATAGAAACATCGTTATGTTAGCATGAATGTTGTCCTAACTCGCCACATAGAAACATCGTTATATTAGCATGAATGTTGTCCTAACTTACCACATAGAAACATCGTTATGTTAGCATGAATGTTATCCTGAACTCACCACATAGAAACATCGTTATGTTAGCATGAATGTTGTCCTGAACTCACCACATAGAAACATCGTTATAATAGCATGAATGTTGTCCTGAACTCGCCATATAAAATCATTGTTATATTGGCATGAGAGCTGTCCTGATCTCACTATGTATAAACATTTGTATAGACGGATAAAATCTGTATGAACTCACCATAATGGCTTAATGGTAAACACAAGCATTATCTCCATAGTCGTATTCAGGATTAATTTCAGCAACAAAATCAGCATCAACTATAACGGACGTGGCAAGGCTTTTCTTAATGCTACAACCCGTTAGCGTGAACAATGGAGCTCATAATTAGAGTCACCGTCTTGTGACTGGGCCACCGCCGGGGCAATTAGTGTTCATTTGAAAGGCACAAGAATGGGGCGAGGATGTTAGGGCACGGTTGTAAGGAAGTCCTAAGAGCATAATTTCCTATTCCAAGACGTCCATTGTATCTTGGTTCTTAGTCTTCCTGGATAGATAGAGAAAAGAGGAAAGCAGAGAGAGATAGATAGGAAAAAAGAACACAGGGAGAAAAAAAAAGAAGCGTATACACGATAGCAGAGAAGGCTTCGACAAGCTATGACAGCTGTGAAAAATTGGAGTAACAATTAAAAGATTTTAAAAGTTCAACAAAGAAAGATAGCAGTCTTGTGTCAAAGAACACACGGAGAAGAGAATGGGAGACATACGTTTAGGAGATGAAGACAACATGGAAAGACCATGAGCTGATGACGTGGTACAGGAAAACTTGGCATAAGTCGAACGCCTATGCTTCTTGCGGAGTTGAAAGGTGATGAATGCCAAACTAAAACGAGGATTACTATCCTGAATACCTCGGGATAATTTGTCCTATATAAATAACATCTTAGATTAATAGTTGCAGATACAACGCCATAATAAAGTGAAAGGCATCAGATTTTTAAAAAATGACAAAATAATAAACACAAATATGCACTATTCAACTCTTGAATGATAAGTTTTGGAACCCAAAGACGCAGCAATAGAGAATGCAGTCAGCGACCCATAGTTTGACTGCTTGCGTCAGGGTTAGCGAACCAGAGCTGACCAAGACCCTAGTCCACCTCCACGTGGTGGTCCTGGAAACAGGCTGCATCACTGCAGTCTGGCTGAGAGAGTAGGGATCGAAGAGGGAAGGCAAACCCGGTCCCAAAAAATGCCGTGCTGAAGTCGGATGTGCCGGCCGAAAGGCGCAGATATCGTAGCTCCGCTGTAAACAGACACAACGCAACCAACGTCCTTTTCAGGACGAACGAGGAAGAAGAAGAATAATGATACGTTTTGAGATAAATGAAAATTTTGTAGGAAACCACTACTGCAGGAGGTAATCTCATCATCAGAAGTAGTCTCTAGCGATAAGCAAGAAATTTTACATTTCTCTGTTTCTTCAGACGCAATGGTTATCAAAGTCTTGTAACATTCCGTTTTGATGTAATGCTTAAACGAACTCTATTTACAAACAGGTCCATCTAACATTATACCTCTTGTTCCTCTAATTTTTTTGTTTTTGTTTTGTTTGTACAGTATCTATTCATTCACACACATACTTTAAGTATACTTTTAAAGGAATGCAACATTATATCAGTAATATCACAGGATATTCAAATTTACAGTATCCATTCATAATCAAGAATGAAAGTATGTTGAGGGAAAAAAAGAGCAAAAATCATCAAATTCAAAATAACAAAATTAGATAACGATTTGAAAATATAATCAGATTAGGTAAAAGGTAAAGTAAAGGATCCCGTTTACATGCCAATTGAGGAATTTTGGGAATATGGTGTTAGGCCCATATTTTCTTGACCACACCGCACACAATGGGTGATGTGGTCAGCATTACGCCGGCCGCCCTTAACCTGCCCAGAGTTGCTCTGGTACCCAGTTCATGAAGCTGGGCCGACCTCGGAGCCGTATGCGGTCAAAAAAATCCCAATTAGATTTAGGGGTATACCAGTATTCCCAGAACGTGCTGCAACTTGTATCCCTTGACTGCATAGTACAGTATACGGCAAATAGGCCGCAGGGTGAGTGTTTGATGTGTAGTTGAAGGTCATTTATGTATACTGCAAAGAGTAGAGGACCAAGAATAGAACCTTCATGAAATGCCGTATCAGTTACACGTGGGTGTAGCACTAATTGTCTGATATTTCACAATTTCCACTTTATCATCATCATTATCTTCACTCTTCAGCTCCCACGGAGCATAGGTCTTCAACAAACTTATTCCAAGTCTTCCTGTCCCGTGCCATCACCTCAAGGTCTTTCCATGTCTACCTCATACCTTTAATTTCATCCCATCAATTTATTTCTCGTCATTTTCCCCAGGTGTTTTTTGGCCTACCTTAGCTTTTTTTTTTTTTTTTTTACCCTGGATGATTCCACAACTAGGACGGCCTTGTAAGGCTATAAACAGGTTTCCTCAATGTGTGACCTATCGATCGTTTTCTTCTCATCTTTTCTTGCACTGGCATGTGTCTGGTTCTTGTCATCGGTTCCACATTAGTGATCTTGTCATTACCACTTCAATCCTCCTACTCTACGGCAAACACCAATTTATGAAAGTCGAAATAAACTTCCTTCGCGTTACTATTGGCAGCATCATTTCAGCGTCCCTTGTGTCATACGGCATATATATATATATATATATATATATATATATATATATATATATATATATATATATATATATATATATATATATATATATATATATATATATATATATATATATATATATATATATATATATATATATATATATATATGTGTGTGCATGGGATAGGGGTGGGGTTGCGGTCTTTAAAAAGCAAATGCTCGTGTGAACACGGCGATATGTTAGTTACTTAGGAAATTAGCTTCTGGTCGATTATGGATCGTGCCTGGGTTTAAGTCGCTGAAGAAGCGTATAGCTCATTATTGTGTGATAATATCTCGTGTTCGCCAACACGTGTGTGCATGCAGGATATAATAGGCTCTAAACTATACAGTATTGATGTAAAGGGCATGGGGAATCTGACGTAATCACTAATGTACTCATTTACTCAATCATCTATTGTTTCACGGAGATTACAGCGCAATCCGTTGACAAATGTATATATTATGAGTATTGTCTCCCCTGTGTGAAATAGAGTATTGGTTTTCCTGTGTTTAGTCTTTACGAATTGCAAACTGAAGGAAATGAAAACAGATGCAGGATCTCTTATGTGGAATGAAATTGTTTTTACATTTCAGCTCCCAGTGCAGCACCGCCCCTGAACAACTAAGCGCCAAGCCTATCTGTCCCGTGATCTCCGTTCAAGATCTTTCCATATGTTCTTTATACCCTTCATCAGGGCTGGAGTATCCACTACGGACACTAAGTATGTATTTAGGGCACAAGCCCAAAAAAGCCACCTAAATATTTGAAAATTATCAAACGTAACAGCTAAGCCATATTCATGCTTGAAGCGCTCTTAATATTATTGGCCGCAATGCTGTTGACTGCTGCTCTAAGGAATTAATTTCTTTCTTCTACCTCAAACATATTTGATCAATGAGCATGTATTGAAATCTCTCTCCGATACTAGGTGGGAAGAACATGCACTATCAAGAAGAGAAATTATGGAAGCATACTGTTACGATTAAAATTCATAACGTTTATGTCGATATAATAGGCAGCTCAACAGTGCTCCTTTTTTGTTTATTTTATACGGAGTCACTTATTAATAAAGGAAGTGACGTCATGCCGATATGGTTTACTGGCAGACGTGAACAAATTTGAAGCAGAAGTGAGGTGATCGTCTGCAAGAGAGATGCGGCTTGTGTTTGGAAGTGTGCGGACGTATGTGTTTTGAGCTCCTGCAGTATTCTGTGTTTTTCCTGAATTATTCCATCACCAGGACATCAAGATACTTGGTTGAGGTGGCCCTGGCTTATTCTAGTAAGGAAATGTGTGCTTACTCATAAAGATGTCCAAAGGACGATTATTAAATAAAGTTTGACTGATTGCCAGTGACCAGCGTTTGATAGGGAACTAACTAGACTTATACGTACTACTGCATTTTGCCTTTGATCCTATATATCTATTACCATGGAGCTGTTTGTCAAAACGAATAAACTGCATGTTTGTAAAATTGTGAAGGAGGTGTTGGTCCGCTCAGTGCAGTTATGCTGATTTCGTGTTGTATGACTGCCCCTAAAGTCTACTTTGGCCACGGAGAATATCTCAGGAATAATTAACATTACGACACGTAACACATACTCACATATTTCATATGCCTTAGATAGCATAGCTGAAGCTCATTCAAAAACGAAGAAGAAATTAAACAAGAGGTCGACAAAATAGCAAACAAAATGCACAATCTAGATTTTATATTGATGTTTTTTAATGATATTTTACAGTACTTGTACTGCACAAGTAAAGCTCTCCAAGAAGAAAAAACGTAATTCAACAGCACATGCAGTCCCCATCGATTACTAACAGATCACTCGTCGACACTGACGAATGAGTTCCAAAGATTTGAAAACAAATCAGAAAATGTCGTGCCTCATTCTGGTTTTAAAGAAGCCACATCCCGAAAGGGAATCAGTGAAATACAAAACAGTTGTGAAAAAGAGCCAAAAACAGATTTAAATCCTAGAGACACGTTTCGCATATCTACTTTCAGTGTTATAATGGATGAAGCACATGTGAACAGAAGAGCTGAAATGTTTAAAAGTGTCAAGTAAATTTTCCTTTCTAATCGAAATCAATATGTCTGATAAACAATATTCACAAGATTCTCAAAATCTTGTTAAATAATACCCTGTTTGCTTGAACTCGAATATTTCTGGAGAACTACGGTAATTTCACTGTTAAGTGCACGCAAAGTATAATAATGCTAGAAACGAGCAATTTAATGACAATAATCTTTATGGCTTAATTACGAAAATTTAAATACAAAGTGTACTTCCAAATTTATAGAATGCTGTACGTATTTACTTAACATTGATGAATATTAACAACTTTGCAGAGAGCTCTTTCTCTCAGTAAAGAGAATGTTGCTTGACTTAAAGGACATTCGGTAGAACGTTTTAACAACAAGAAATCATCGTCACAATTGTCATCAACACCGTGACGTTCGCTACCATGCTTCTCTTCACTTTATATGGTCTCTAGTTTCTGAATTAGGTATTTTTTGGTTTTGTTCCTCTACAATGATGCCAGTTGAATTACGTGTAGCGCGTTCTCTTTGTCATATAGGGAAATGAAAATGTCGACGTGTTTATTTTTTAACGTGCATGTACGTTTTTGGGGGGACATTTTTTTAAGACGAAGTATCCTGTTCAACCCTTGATGGGTTATAATTAGGATATACAGTGTACTAAATTCAAAATAATAAAATCTGATTTCCGATATCTAAATATAGTATCTTTCTCCTCCCTCCACTTATTCCAAATAGAGTAAATCGAAATCAAAACTGTGTGAATAGTATGTGTATGTGCCCTCACATTTCCATTACAAAAACAATAAAAATGAGAAACAAACAACAACAACAACAAAGGTGACAAAGTAGTTTCTCACAACTGCCCTGTTGTTAAAAAGGTGAAAAATGGATAGAGCAGGGGAGTTGGCAATCAGTCGCTTGCAACCTACAGATTAACAGATATATCTCAAAAGATGATTTGGTAGATCTCAGGTGAGAGAGAGGGTGATAAAGAATTTTTAAGCTAGGAACATTTCCAATAAGCCTTCTCCAGCTGACATTAAAAAACGCAATATCCCCGAGGTTACCGTATAAGTCGATCCAACTATAATTCGACCCCTAGACTTTAGGACTTAAAAATTTCAATAATGAATGACTCAATTATAAGTCGAAAGAGTTTTTTTTTTTTTTTTTTTTTTTTTTTTTTTTTTTTAATTCCGAAATCCCGCATTGTATTGGAATTTCCGTGGCTTTCATCACGTCCAGCTTAAACCGTACTCATTTAAAACACTTGAAATCGTTAGCCCGGAAAAGTCTGAATACTGTTGTTTTGTCGTTGCCAGTTACAAGATCTCGGTATTTTGCGAGACCTGAGTTTTAATTTAAATAGATTTTTGGTACATTTAAAGGTCTGATTTTTTTTTTTTTTTTTTTAATTTATCGATATTATGATTTTTCTTGATTTTATAAAGCCATGGCTTTCCGAGAGATTTGCTTTGGGATCTGATTAGTGACTTGTTATTTGATCAGGACGCTAACGGTGCGGCCAAATCAAATGTGGATATTGAATAAGTTCTCGATTTAGACTCTGACAGTGACACTGATGAAAGTGAATACAGTGAAAAAAGTAATGATAATGTTGATAGGAGGCTGGTCAACAAAGCATAATGCAGTTGAAATGTGTGACTTTGTAGGAATTCAAACATATATTACTTAAGATATTTTGATAAAACACTTAATGAAGCAGCACGTTTGTATCTAAAGGATATCAGCATGCGGCGGAAGAGGCAGCACTGACCGATTTCATGAATTTTTGTTCTCTTAACTCGACTATAACGGGCACAATGTGGGCTAATCACCTATTTGCCAAGTCATTTCGATTACATGTCCTGCCCATGGGCCTTGTGCACTTGGGTCCCCTCTACACCTCGTTTCACGGGGTAGAAGAGGTTCCGATTATGAGATGAGATGAGATGAACTCGACTATAAGTCGGGGTAAAGATGTTTAAGGTCCAAAATGGGAATAAATTTCTCACCTATACTCGAGTATATGTGGTAAATGTAATTTTTCGCGTTCACAGTAAAAATCCACTAGCCTACTAAAATTCACTTTATTCATGTACTGCATAAGAAATGAGGCGACCTTTAATTGAAGTTAAGTTAACACTCTGTAAAATATAATCGAATTAATTTTTCCACCATTATGTTGATGGGATAGCAGGAAGCAGTTCATCCGTCATAGATAACAGTTATATATAAGCTACATTTATTCCAAACTATAAATATTCTGAAACAATTATATATAGGCTACATTTATTCCAAACTATAAATATTCTGAAACAATTATATATAGGCTACATTTATTCCAAACTATAAATATTCTGAAACATGACAACAGACATGATTTTTTTATCATGGTAGGTCTTAAGATTGGTCAGTGTTTTCGAAAGCAGATCATCACAGCTCCTGGATTGCCTACCATTCCGATAGAGCAGCGGTAGGTAACCCAGGAGCTGTAAGGATCTACTTTAGAAATACTGAGTTCTCTAAATATCAACAATGACAAAATCATTTCGTGTCCATGTTTCAGAGTATTTCGTATTTGGAACAACATGAAATTTTTATCTCTGCTACCATGATCTCTGCTTCCTGCAACCCCATGAATCAAAACTAAATAGTTTACCTAATGTTAACTGCACGCCAAAGAAAAGATTGCTTTCATTCTTATGGAGTTCACGGCCTAAAATCCCACCCCCTGCAGACCCAAGTAGAACAGTCCCAACTAAGATGGTTTGGCCATGTCTGCAGAATGGGAGAAGATCGGCTACCACGACAAGCATGGGAAACAAAGAGCCAGGGATCCAGCCCCCAGGACGACCCAGAGTCCGCTGAGAGGACAACATTAGACAATCTTTGAAGGACTGAGGACTAGAATGGAACCAGGCCAGGAGGAAGACAGCCGATAGGATAGTCTGGCGCTCTCTCTTGCAAACCTCTGCACCTCACGGTAGAAAGGGAACGACTAAGTAAGTAAGTAAGTAGCTTACATGAAAGTTTCATCTCTGCTACCATGATCTCTGCTTCCTGCAACCCCATTGAAAGATCGGTGGAAAATCAAAACTAAATAGTTTACCTAATGTTAACTGCACGCCAAAGAAAAGATTGCTTTCATTCTTATGGAGTTCACAAATAGTGATTTTTTTCCCCAGTAAAAGGCTTTCGCCGGGAATGCGTTGAAAGTACACTTAACCCTGAGTACATGGCGCTTTTTAATGACAGCTGGAGATAACGTGTCCAAAATTTACCTAGGTTGAAAATTCCCCCCTCCCACTTCTGTAAACTAGAGATCTATTTAATTATCCCCTGGGATCTTTCAGCGGACACGATCGACCGGTTGCTGATCCTGCTATGGTGGGTACATGCAAAATCAGAATTAACAGACGATGACAATTAAAAGAAAACGTGTTTCCGTTAGAAAAAAAATAAAGGAAAGCTGACAATAACCTGAAAGGAGAGAGACACTTAGAGATTGAAGAGAAAGAGAGAGATGTAACAGTATCGTAAAACAAAGCCGTGATCTCCCATTCATGTCAATAAGTAACGAGTTTTTCAGACCGCGCAATTAGAATATGTTTGCTTTTGTTCTGCTCTGGAAACGTTAGTAGCAGTGTCAGCCTCACGAGCCTGGTGGGGGGAGGGGGGAGGGGGGGGGGGGTAGAGAATTGTGGGAGCGCGGGAAATATCGAAGAGACGGCAGAAAACTACCCGATTATTGAATTTTTTTCCCTGGCTGCGTCTTCGCCCTGCACCTATTGTCGATAGATTACTGTTGTAATTCTTCATATTGCTGCAGTTACCGCCATTGCTGTTGTTGCAAGATATTTTATTTTTCCCATCAGTGTGAAATAGCTGCTTAATCTCTTGAAAAGAAGCTGTGCATTTTGTTCGGTTTCTAGGTTTGAGGCGGGCATTCAAAGACGTTACCACTTCAAGCTGCTGTGGAATGTGATGTTTTTTTTGTAATTACTCGCTCTTGTGTTAATGTGTCAATTTTTTTTTTAAATCTTTTTTCCTCGAACCTTGAAAAAAGTGGATGAGAAATTCTAACGTGCCAACTATAAATGTAAAATATAAGGCACGCATATAATACTTTCTTATTTTTAAATTGTTAACTGTAATATGGAAAGTTTTCATTCAGCAACATCATATGTATTATTAACACCAGTAAAGTTGTCTTTGCTATCTCTTTATCATCATTAAAGTCACTACCTCCTACACCATTATTATCATAGCAGTTCCTTTCACAGTGTCATTACCATTATTAACTGCAACAGCTACAGCAGAAACAACAACAGCAGCAAACCACAGCCACTACAACTACCACTTTTATTCTCCACGTACCTTACATACTGACGCCGGAGTACATGTCACAAGTATATGTCCGCCAATTCTCTTGTTGCCTTTTTTTTCCAAATACCACTAACATGTTAAAAAGCCCGTCATTTTCAGCATCAGCAACTCAATGTGGGTTCATACATTACGTCATTATCAAAATATTAAACTGATGCTATTATGTTGCTTTTGTGTGAATTATTTTCAGATCATTATGGCTGCATACTGGATAATGCTCTCGCAGGAAAAGTGCAGCGAAACGACTTGACAACAGAACTAACACGGGTAACGGAGATGGATCACCGTTGTTTGAGATGGCATCTGACAGATCTCAAGTTTCTGCTAGAATCTTGTGAGTAAGAATTTGTTTTTTTTTATTCGACAGAAAAAAATATGATAATTTATGTTTAAAAATTTGACATTTTTCGAATCGTTGTTTCTAAAAATTCTACTTAAAAGTAGACAGAATCATAAATTCTTCAAAACTGGACATTATTAACTTTTTAGTTATTGATAGCTATACACCATACAAGCAGTAAACTCTTTTTAAAATCAGATACTATCAAGGCTACAATTGTACTGAAAATGACAGATTATTAAGATAGTAAATTATGTTTACAAATAAGACGTTTTCTAAATTGCAATTCCTGCTTGATCAAGGAAGTAAATGCTTTTAAAATTTAGACAATATGTAGGTCCTCAATTATGTTCAAAATTACATAGCTTGCAAATTATTTTTAAAACTAGCAATAACCTGTCAAACCTGACGGGTTTTTAATTATAGTGTGCTGTTTCCGTTCACGGATGAGCAGATAGAAGTACATTCTTAAAGTGTTTTTTGTTTCTTTCCATTATACAGTGTAATCAAACTGTTCATCAACACCGTCATTTGAACGCTTTTCTTTGTTGATTGTAACTATTTTCGGGAGAGTATATATAATGGAAATAAAACAATTTTTCAACACGGTTGCATTCCTCAGCTGTGACCAACGTACACAAGGCGAGAATTATGTTATTTTAGATTCAATTTAAAAGTTCTTTGATGACAACATTTCGTGTGAAAGTGCGTGGACTGTTTTCAAAGAGTGTTCCCTGATAATAAGTGGTTTTAACAAAAACTTTCAAGTTTTCATGATTTGTACATCGGGTGAGGGCTCATGCACACCAATTTTTATGCACTTTTTCTTTGTCGAGCGCTACTAATTTTGTGAAAGAATAAAAATAAAAAATAAAACCAAAGTATTTGTTTTATATAACACCCACGCCGCGCAAGTTGCACACCGTGCGTTTCGCACTTTTGTTTCTGGCGCGAGTTATTATTCTGAGTGAGACCGACCGACGTAACATACATCGGTAATTATTTTAGTTGTGGGATTAGACGTTTTCTAAATTGCAATTCCTGCTTAATCAAAGTAGTAAATGCTTTTAAAAGTTAGACAATATGAAGGTGGTCAATTATGTTCAAAACTACATAGCTTGCAACTTATTTTTAAATGAGCAAGTAACCTGCCAAAACATGATGGGGAGAGAGGGGGGGGGGGGGGGAAACAAACTATATTTTGCTTTTTTTTTCTGCTGCCTGTCCTGATGACGGTACTAATTGCCCTGTGGTCATTTCATTTCTTGTCATTCTATCGATACCAACTTATTGCAGTCATAAGGACATGCAACAGATAGAGTACAATATAATTATTTTCACCCGTCATGTTTTGGCGGGTTACTTGCTCGCGGAATTAAGATTATGTGAAAGGCAAGTCTGAAAATATGAAGCAGAAGAGAGTTGTGGCTGAATAGCTGAAGTAATGTCCTTTCACCCACAATGCGGAGTTAACCACGTAAAGCCATGGATTCAAGTGCCTGGAACCATATTTCAAATGCTGCCCTTTCATTATGTGCCATATAATGTGACACATCATCTCTCTGCAACTTTGAAGTATCCAAAAAGCAGAATGTTAAAGACTACATCGAAATGCATACCATGGACCGCTGAAATAAGTAGTGATGATGCCCTGATGGTGACAAGTACGCAATGGAAGCTTATTCATCAAGGTAGAAGGAATCAATGCACTTTCTCTGGCCATGTTATGAGAAGAAAGCAGGAATGTATGCAGAAATGAACGCAGGAAAAAAAAGATAAAGGGTGACAAAGAGAGAAAATAATTTGACATCGTGGCATGGAAAGAAGTCCGCGACAGAATTGATAAATAGTTCTGGCGACAAGATATTGTAGAGAGACATGATCGCCTAAACATCAAGGGATGGTAACAGACTGGTTTTCTTTGTATTTATTAGTTGTAGGTATAAATCTGTGAAACCTGGATGCCTCCGTGTTTGTTAAGTGTGAAATCGGGACTCTTTTCTAGTTGTTAGTTGTTGAAGTTGTAAATTTGTGAAAACTGAAGGCTCTGTATTTGCTTGTTGTTTTAGTTAGAAAGACATTTGGGACAACATGTTTCCTTTTTATTGGTTCGTCTTTGTAGCTAGACATCTGTGAAAAATACATTGATATGTAAGGTTTTTTTTTTATTATTTAAAAAAAAAAAATCCAGTTTCATACAGTAACAATTTCATTAGCTTTTCAATATCGATGGTTCACATCTTCTTGGTTAAGCAATAAATCAAAGACCGAAAAACTTTTTCTTATCTTTCCGCAGAAACCTTGCATGAAACCTTCACACTTCCACAGTCGCTCAGCGAGACATTGATAGGAACATAACAAAACTAGATTTCCTTACCTGTCTCCACTCGCAAACCCTGGCATTGACCTCCTACGAGGTCACGTATGTTGAGACCCTGCATGGTCCGAGATAGCGGCCGGCATCATGCAGAAGAACCTTCGTATCAGCGAGGGCCAACTCGTGTACCTGGCCAACAAGGCCAGAGTGGAAAACACGGTGTGCGGATACCTGTACAAGCGCAGCTCAGATATGGGTAGATGGCAACAGCGCTTCTTTGTTCTGTATCAGAACGTGCTCTTCTACTACGAGAACGAGACGTCCGCGCGGCCTTCAGGTGTTGCCCTGCTGGAGGGGAGTTACTGTGATAGGATTATTGCCCCGACTGGTATGAAGGGCAGAGACACCGATAAACAGGTGAGTCATAACCGATAGTCACATCATCATCATCATTTTTGTTGGCGCTCTTTACGTAGTTTGGAGCCACCACGGTAGTAAACCTGCACCAAGCAATCATTCCAATGCTCTGTTAGCGATCGTTTCTGTGGCTATTTGTTTTACATGATGAGGCTACGGCTCCAAGCACAGCTTCAAACTAGTCACCTTGAATGACATTCCTTAGGGTACAGTAGTCCTACTCTTTCGTTGCCTCTCCGTAGACCACGAGGAACTACACTAAGCCAATATACTACAAATGATTATCTGATGTGTGTGTGTGTGTGTGTGTGTGTGTGTGTGTGTGTAATATTCCACCCACTCATCAATGCAGATGACAACAATGTGTGTCAGTTTTAAAGTTGATCATAAAAAACATTTATGTCAAATCCTCATTTTGTGACCGCATGGCTTACTACACTACCATTTATACGTGTTAGAATATAGAAATAACAGACGTAAAGCAACTAAGGCGTTTTCGCACAAAACGCAGGGTCATTAAAGTTCAGTTGGCAGTCACGACGAAGAGAGACAAAGATAGTGCAGTCCCAGGGAAAATATTAAATGCTGTTTTAAATGGAAAATTTTGTGAAGTGAGAGTTGCTATTTTGGTTTTTTTCCGTTGTTTAGAGAGAGAGACGTGTGGAAAAGGTCGAAAAGCTGAGAAAACGTGTGCAAATGTAGATAATTGTACCGTGTGAAAAAAAGAAAGCATCATGTGAAAATTGGCGGGAAAAAAGAAGAAATAGTATAAATAGGAGAGAAGTGCGAGAAAGGGCAGTGATTTCAGGATTTATGATTCCAATGATTCCATGATTTTGGACTTTTGAGGATTTTACAAATAGTGTTAAGTGAACTTCGTCTTTGAGAATATCAAGACAAGCTTTTAAGTAGACAAGTTAGTATATTATTCCATTGGATATATAAATATATATTTCATTGTGGATATATAAATGTTCCTCTTGGATAACCAACCATCATTGTGAAATTTACAATGTTTGCCAAATGACATCAATAAACTCTAATTGAATTTCTACAATTGCTGTGTTACAGTTGGATCATTTGAAAAACCATTATGCGAGATTGCTTATCACTAAACCTAAAGGGAAGAATGAACCTGGAAAGAAAAATGACCAAAAGTCAAGTATTACCATCTCTGGCGGAAGGCCAGTTAGCACTTGAATAACAACAACATCAAAAGGATTAACTCAAATTGAAAATAAAATCAATATAACTACTTGCACATTTAACTGACGCGGGCACAATTTATCTGCGGGGGGAAAATGCATTTTTCAGTATTCCCGAAGGGAGGCAGTCCAGTGTATCAGTATCCCAGAATCGTCACGTCCTGCCAGAAGCATAGCATTGTTGCAGGGGCGGGGGGCGGCCATCAGTTTTTTACAGGCGGTTCGGTAAAATTAGCCCAACGGATTGTTGAGAGCTTGATAGTCAATCGTGTAATCTGGGTTTACAGTTCATCTTCTTTAGAGCTTCGTGCCTTTGATGTTAAGTACGCGAATGTGGGTTTAAATTAACTTGAGACCATGATAATGATGATTGAATTCCCAAATGTTTATAGACTGGATAAGTCATGGCTAGAGTCCAAACAAACAATTTATTATACATTCTGTAGACATCGTACGTTGATCATGAATTATGTCACAAATATAAATTAGAATCCTATGTTGAACTAGCTATCTTGCATATCAGTCCTTTGTCTCGTAATCTGAATTACTTTAGGCAGAACGACATAACTATATGCACGCGTGGTTGGAAAATCCAACGACCGACAGTGAGTTTATGCGTCTGGCACTAGTATTAATTAAAATGGACTGTTAATTCATCTCGACAAGGTTTAGTCAATTACTAACCTGTAACTTCATCTTTCTTCATCATAACAGTGGACTGACCCATGTCCATGAGAAAATACAATATAACCGTGTGGCTTTCCCTGCCCGACACTATAAGAATATAAAGACACGTCTTCTCCGTTTGACGGTCATTTGAAAAACGGTCCCGTCTCTTGGTCACCGTGCGTGACTACCAACGCTGAAACGTCACAGCGTTCACTAGGCTAATAATACTTTTTACATTACATTAAACGTTGTAACCCCTAAAATCGCATGCTGCTAACCTCTAGCAGACAATGCCAATTAATCTACCGTAACAATTCCCTGTCCACCGGGGGAAAAAAAATCTATTAGATAGATTTTTTTTTTCAAAAACCTATCTGAATGAATATCAAAAAATTTAACAATATCAAAAAATTTAAACAAAAATGCGGCATATGGCCTACGATGTTCTGTCTAGAACAGACGTCGTGGTCATGTCGACTAACTAACAGTCATCTAATATATTAATGATCATATTATAAATAAATGTTATACATAAATTTTATATGAACTAAAAGAGAATGGCTAATGTTGATATCTAATTAAATAATTAATTAACTCAAAATATGTCGCAATGAAATGTCATGTCAGACTAATCTAAAGAGTTAAAATTAAACTAATTAATTATATTGAGTGTGGAATAAGAATAAAGTTGTTGAAAATCTAATGTAAGAAAAATGAAAGGATATGTTAAAGAGAGAAATAAATAAATAAAGAATAAAGTGGAGAAAAAAGTAATGTATAAATTTAACTTAGTCATGTGTGTGTTGGACATTAATTAAGTTTAGTATTAAGTTGTTAATACCTATCTAAATTAACCAATTTAAACAATAATGTAGTATGTGATGTATCCACATAATTATTAACTATATAATATAATAGTTACATACAATAACATTATCTAAGAATCATGTGAGTTCTTATTTTTTTTCTTCTTTAATTTTTTTTCCAAATTTCATTTTTTTTTTCAATATTTATCTCACTTTCATTTTAATTTCAGTTATTGTAACGACTTAATTAAAATTAATTAAAGTTGGATAAGATGATCCATACGTAGGCTTGATCCTTGTGAATTCCAATTAACAAACAAATGTTTAAGTGTTTCAGTTCATAAGTATCGACGTTGTTATCAACAGTTCATGTCGCACACTGAGTTATTTTGATAGTGTTTTCTATTATGTTCACTTGATGCCCGGAAATGTGTCCAATAGTTTTATTAGTAAAGGATATCCAGCAAAGTCCTGGCGTAAATACTAACATAGAGTCAATTGATTTCATTCATTTCGTATATAAAGTCTTTAGTAAGCAAATACTTGTATTGTAGGCAATAGTTCATGTCTATATAGAACAGCCATTATAGTGCTATTTATTTTGAGTAAGTATCTACGACGTTAATATAGTTCAGGACTCGACATCAGTAGGGTTTCGAGATAGAGTATCTGCCAGGACGTTATCTGCTCCTGTGATGTACTCGATTGAGAAGTCAAAAGGTTGAAGGAGAATAGCAAATCTGGTGAGCTTTGGACTTTTATGATTCGCCCGTCGTAGTGATGCTACGGCTTTCTGGTCTGTCTGTACTACGAACGGGGATCCCAGCAGGAACTTTTCCAACTTCGTTATTGGACACACCACTGCTAAAAGTTCGCGGTCAACAGTCGAATATTTGACTTCTGGTGGTTTCAGTTTCCGTGAGACGTACAAGTTTGGATGGAGGATGTCGTCATGATATTGGAGCAAACATGCGCCAATGCCGTAGTTACTCGCATCTGTGCGGAGAATAAACTTTTTGGAAGCATCAGTTAGTCTCAAGATTGGTGGGTTTGAAAATATGTTAATAATATTAAGGAAAACATTATTACACTCACTAGTCCATGTCACCTTCACTGGCATGTCCTTCTTTAATAATGAGGACAAGACAGCCGTGATAGATGACAAGTTAGGTACGAATCTACTGTAATATTGGACTAGACCTAACAAGCTTCTAACCTGTTTCTTCGTTTGAGGAACGGAAATGTTTAAAATTTTAGAAACCGTACTGGGTAGTGTTCGGATATATCCTGCTCCAATAATGTGACCCAAAAAAGTTATTTCATGAAATGCTACTTGTAATTTTGTGGGTTTAGCAGTTAAATTGTTCCTTCTTAATGTGTCCAAAACGTTTTCAAGACCCAAAAAATGTTCCTCAAAAGATGAACTAAATAAGCATATGTCGTCTATGTATGTAATAATGTCTGGTCGACCTGAAAAAATGTGTCGCATCATGCGAACAAAGGTAGCTGGAGCGTTAACAAGCCCAAAAGGCATAACATTCCACTGGTATAGACCTTGCGGAGTGGAAAACGCTGTGTAGTATTTAGCTTTTTCGGTTAGTGGTATCTGCCAATAACCTTTAGTTAAGTCTATCTTAGTGAATATAGTTGCAGTCGATAGACGTGGCAGTAAGTCGTCGAGAAGTGGATGTGGTTCGCTATCAACTATCGTTTGTGCATTTAATTTTCTATAGTCGACGCATAGTCTAATGTTATTGTCATTCTTTCGGACAATAACTAATGGAGAAGAAAATTGGGAATTTCAATAATTCCTAAAGATAACATCTGTTCAAGTTCCTTAGTAGTTTTAGTAAGAAAGTGTAGAGGAACAGAATATGGATGTACCCGAATTGGAGTATCATCGTTAAGAGTGATGTCATGACTAATGACTGATGTGCGACCTGGAACGTCGGTCAACACATCGGGATAAGATTGTTGAAGTTCAGCAATCTGTTGATGCTGTTGCGGTGTAACCGACGAAGAGATGGTTACGTCCCGCCAAGATTCACTAGGCTGTACTACAGGTACAGGTAAAGCTAACTGTACCTCAGGAAAAGAAGATTCTTCTTCCTGGATAACAGACAAATTAGAATAGTGACATCTAGGTACGAAAGTGTCATCTAGTTCATGAAAAATAGCTTGTAGATGTTCAGGTCGAGTATGAAATTGCTTGAGCATATTTATGTGAAATATTTTATGATGTCCCTTAATGTCCAGGACATAATCAACATCAGAAATCTTATTGATAACCTGGTATGGACCGTTCCACGAGATGAGTAGTTTATTATTGTTATGTGGCAATAACACATAAGCTTGATCTCCTGGAAATAATTGACGTAATCGTCTACTACTGTTTTGGAAAGTTCTAGCTTTTTCTTTAGCAGCCTCAGATGACGCTGTTGCCATTTTGCAGGCATCAATAATGTTATTCCGGAGATTAATTACGTATTCATAGAATGACTGGGTATCCTGAGTCATCTCGGAGTCAATCAATAAGTCTTTTATTAGTCCCATAGGACCTCTTGGTGGAGCGCCAAAGACTAATTGAAACGGAGAGAAGCCAGTTTGTTCATGTGGCACCTCTCGATAAGCGAATAACACCGCTGGGAGTACTCTGTCCCAGTCCTGTGGATGGTTAACTGTAACTTTATGTAACATTTGTTTGAGTGTGCGGTTAAGTCTTTCTACAGCACCATTACTCATTGGGTGATAAATGCTGCTGAGATTCCTATCGATATTCCAAGTCTTCATTACTTCTGTCATAGTCTCAGAAATAAATTGAGATCCATGATCTGACAAAAGTTTACTAGGAAAACCTACTCTAGAGAATATCAGGTGTAGTGCATCAGCTACATCTGTGGTGGTGGTTGTTTTCAATGGAATGGCTTCTGGCCATCGTGTGCATAAATCGATGCACGTGAGAATAAATCTATGTCCTCTGGCTGATGGTAAAAGTGGGCCAATAATATCAATGGCCATCTTGTCAAAGGGTCTCACAGATATGTCACAAGCCTGAATAGGCGCTGTGTGAAAGGCTCCTCGTGCTTTCACTTCTTGGCATATCGTACAGGAGCGTACGTACTGTAAAATATCACGTGACACTCCTGGCCAAATAAAGAAGATAATACTCGAGAACGTGTCCGAGTATATCCCATGTGACCTGCGCACTTAGAATCATGTGCGTGTTGAAGTATGTAACGTCTAAAAGCAAAAGGTACCATGACCTGTTGTCTTACATGAGTTTTATCCATAAAACATCTTAGTAGAATGTCATTTTTAATAATAAACCAATGACTATTATTATTGTTCATAGCAAGATTGCCAACTTTGTCTACCATTGCAAAAAATTTTGTTAATGACCTGTCTTCCTTCTGTTTTGCAGCAAAGGATACTCGGTCAATAGCAGAATGAACCTCGATACTTTCATGTTTGTCTGTTTCCTTGTTTTCAGTGTCCATAGTCTCTAATTGTTTCGTATGTGCTCTGGTTATTACTGCATTTCCGATGCATAGATTATTTTTTTTCCCATTCAATAATCTCTTCTGGTGTGCAATCTTTACTTCCGTGTATGCATCCCACCATAAGGTCGGCAATTGGGTTTCTTAACATGCATGCTTTAACGTTGCCTGTGAAAAAAGGTGTATCAATATGTATAATAGCAGTTGGATAACATTCTATGGTTCCACCAAAGGTCATGCACCTGACATGTTCTCCAGTTGCACAATTTGGATGAACAAGTGCCTGACGGATTCCAATCGTTGTCGATCCAGAATCTCTTAAAACTGAGACGACGGATCCATTAACTTTTCCTCTGTTGAAGATCAGCGAGCCTGTTCCGTCATTGACTGCCAGACTGACTTCTGGTAGAATGTGTCCGCAGTTCAGAACTGTCTCTTTTGCCTTCTGAAATATAAGATTACATTTTGGGCAACTATTTGCCACGTTATAATTCATTGCAAAACAAGTAGACGAGGACTGTATTTTGTTATTAGTAGGTGAACTCTGAACCCCAGGGGTTGTAGCAGTAGTAACGGCTGCCCCTGTATTATGATTATAATTTGTCGATCTACGAGAATGAGAACGATAACGAGAATAATCAGTTGAATTATTCCGTTGTCCTCTATTGTAACTGTTATCTCGATGTCTCGAGTTATAATTATCGCTGTTGTTCCAATTGTTACCGTTATTATCATTATATGAACGATTATAACTTGAGTTACGTGGATTACTGTTGTATCTGGACTGAGGTGAATAATTTCTGTTTTGTGGTCTTCCTCTATTAAAGTTATTGTTAAAGCTATTACGTCCCTTATGAAAATTAATGTCATAGTTTCCCTTGAACCTACCTCTGTCCACACTGTGTATTCTAGGTTTGTTATTACTATGATATGCCATATTGGAGGCTACAGGAAGTGGTTCTTTTATTAACGAGCCAGAAATGTTAGCATTCGGATGAGCGGTGCAGTAATTTAAAGAAATTTTTTCTAACTCATCAATAGTTTCTGGTTTCCGTTCTTGCAGATAAGCAAAGAACGGTGGGCTGACAGAAGATAACACTTTATCCCTCAATAACAAATCGACTAACTTGTCGTAAGATTTGTTGACACCTGCTAGTTCAACCCATCTGTTAAAAGTATTGCGTATGTTAGCAATAAAACCTGAAAAGTCGTTATTATTATCTGGCAACAAACTTTTGAAACGTAATCTACATGCCTCTTCGTTCAAATGGAACCGACGTAATAACAAAGTCTTAATGGCCTCATAGTCTGTGGCTAATGTCGGATCAATATTTTGTGCTGCACTTGCAGGTTCGCCATCCAGAAATTCCTTGAGTTTAAGTGCCCATGCTGTTTTGTCAAGGTTATTGACCTTACATATATCCTCAAAGCGCGCCAGACATGATGATAAATCGTCCACGTGTAACTTGAACGGTGGTAGCTTAAAGTAATAATTGCCCTTAAGTCTGTTGGAAGAAGATCCCGATTGAGCATTATCATTTTGGCTTGCTGCAGCACCCTGCGAATTAAGTTTTGCTGTTTCCAATTTAAGCCGTTGCAATTCCATTTCTTGCTGCAGTATGATTTCCTGTCGTTTCAATTTATTCTCTTCTTCAATCCGTAGGATTTCATCTCTTGCCATCTTTCTTTCTTCTTCTTGTCTTAATTCTTCTTTCTCTGCCTTAGCAATAGCTTTCTTTTCAGCCTCTTTTCTTTCAAGTTCTTCCATCTCTGCCTTAGCAATAGCTTTCCTTTCAGCCTCTTCTGCCTTATGGTTCGCAAGTTGTTGTTCCGCAAATTCCAGGAGTGCATCTCCCTTTTTGTTACAATCTTTTCCAATTTTAATGAAATGATCCAAGGTAAGCATTCTTGAAGTTGATTTATTTAAGTATTCAATTACTTATGTCTAGTAATCACCACTAGAATCTATGTCGATAATTCTAATTACTCAACGAATGAATAATCAATATAAGAAATTGCAATATTCCTGTACTGTTATTTATAAGTTCCACAAATCTATAATATTTTGTAAAAATATTATATATATCAACTAATATCTATCATAAATAGTTATGATAGTTAGTTATATAAGGTGCTGAAATTATATCATGCACTTCATATTAGTATTAAATAATTATGGGTATTATCCCTAAACAGTTAGGTTATTTAATCTTAATAGTTATGAAGTTTACCCTGTAGTAATGAGAAAATGTACTAATTAACATTTAATATGTCTTAATATGTTATAAAGTTATAATAATTAATCATGGTATATTATGCCATAATCATGAGCTATAAAGTGCATTGCCCATTTCTTGGACCACCACTGCAAATAGGTGCAAAGTCCCTAATTCCTCCTTAAAAGTCATAAAAATTTAATCATATTCATCTACACTATTATTAATGAATAAATTATAGCATTAATATTAAATTATGAAAGGATGAAATGAAGACAAACAATACAATGTGTTAACCAAGGATTACAGAACAGTATTACCATACGACAAGACATTTTCACAATAAAAAATGCATTTATAACTAAGTGGTATAAAACGGAAGTGAGAGATTAAGAATGAACTGAATAGAAAACTAACCTGCGTACACAAAAATTAGTGACGTATACATGGACTCATTGACGATTGTACAAAAAATATAAACTGAATGATAGTAAGGTCAGAAAAAACACGATAGGTTACAAACATTGTTACAAAACTGAATAAAAATTAGAACTAAACACACTAGAATACCCCAATTATAACTAGACTGGACATCTAACATGCAAGGTCAATTAATTGCAATTACGAACGAACGAAAATCATCGAAAGGTCGTCGATGGGTTCTTCGTTAAAAGCAATTAACTAACGGCCTTAAGGAACATTCAGAATGAATATCGGCATCCTCAGAGCCATGTTATTCATTCCAAACCGCCGCCCATCCATACCCACAAATAAGGGACAACATCAACGGAAAAAAAAAACCAGATATAACATAGATATATAATAAATAGAGAGGACATGCCTGCACTGCGAAATGGACTTAGTATTGTGTTATATGACGGACAATCGTCCTAAGTCTAAACTTATCTTTAAAAGGCTCCGGCGATGTCAAGTTCATCAACGGACTAGATCAATGCCTAGTACTGTTTGCTCTTGATTGGTTGATAACCGTATTCAATCGTCTGGTCTTCTTGATCATGTAAATCTTCATCAACTTGGAATGCGTTGAAGGTTGTACTTTCAAAGCGCGGCATCTACGCATGATGTAGTGACGTCAGATTGGCATTTCGTAGTCATGCGTTGAACGTCGTTTTTATTCATCATGTGACTTTCTTGTAATAGTACACAGTTTGTAAAAGTATGTAAACAAGAAAAAATTTTTCCTTTTTTTTCTTTCGTTCAGCGATGGCCAACTAATTCTTTCTTTCGTTCCCTATCAATGGCCAACCAGTTGTTTCTTTCGTTCCCCATCAATGGCCAACCAGTTGTTGCAGGGGCGGCCATCAGTTTTTTACAGGCGGTTCGGTAAAATTAGCCCAACGGATTGTTGAGAGCTTGATAGTCAATCGTGTAATCTGGGTTTACAGTTCATCTTCTTTAGAGCTTCGTGCCTTTGATGTTAAGTACGCGAATGTGGGTTTAAATTAACTTGAGACCATGATAATGATGATTGAATTCCCAAATGTTTATAGACTGGATAAGTCATGGCTAGCCCAATGGGCTGATCACCCGTTGGCTTGTCACACCGATTACGGAAACAACGGCAGATGGATCTATTTGTTGTTGCCCTAAAGACGCCGCTAGGCGTGATGGGAAACTACAACAGAGAAAATCAATCTGCTGTTGCCCTTAAGATGCCACAAGGCGTGATGGCCTCTGACTGCTTGGTCGGTCTTTGGCTAAGGACGGAAGAAGAAGAGAAGAAGTCATGGCTAGAGTCCAAACAAACAATTTATTATACATTCTGTAGACATCGTACGTTGATCATGAATTATGTCACAAATATAAATTAGAATCCTATGTTGAATTAGCTATCTTGCATATCAGTCCTTTGTCTCGTAATCTGAATTACTTTAGGCAGAACGACATAACTATATGCACGCGTGGTTGGAAAATCCAACGACCGACAGTGAGTTTATGCGTCTGGCACTAGTATTAATTAAAATGGACTGTTAATTCATCTCGACAAGGTTTAGTCAATTACTAACCTGTAACTTCATCTTTCTTCATCATAACAGTGGACTGACCCATGTCCATGAGAAAATACAATATAACCGTGTGGCTTTCCCTGCCCGACACTATAAGAATATAAAGACACGTCTTCTCCGTTTGACGGTCATTTGAAAAACGGTCCCGTCTCTTGGTCACCGTGCGTGACTACCAACGCTGAAACGTCACAGCGTTCACTAGGCTAATAATACTTTTTACATTACATTAAACGTTGTAACCCCTAAAATCGCATGCTGCTAACCTCTAGCAGACAATGCCAATTAATCTACCGTAACAAGCATATACATCTGGGTCAGCTAATCGTACCCAACCAACCATCCACAATACACTCTACACTTCATCACAACAATTGAGGAAGACTTGCATCTTTGTCAGACAGGCAGTGGGCTGTCAAGAGCTACCTGCTCACAGCTAAACGAATGATATCATCTTTTACTTCTGCTTCGACTTAGCCGATGTGTTTTTTCGGTCTCCCTCAAACTGGAGACTCCAGAACAAGAACTGTCATGTAATGCTATCAACAGGTTTTCTCAATGTCTGCCTTACCCATCATCGACATCTGTGGTAAAAGAGGTTACTGGTGTTATTAATTAAGGGTAAACAGAGTGAGGTCAAGCTGTGTAAGTTCCCTGAGTCTAATTGTTGATGATGATGATTCTCAGAGTCCCTATCCGCCACCTCTCAGATCTCACTCTGTGTAAAATAGGCTCTGTGATGTTGTGTGGCTGAGTGTATCTAGGGTAATGTATGTAATATAAGGACGAAATAAAATGTAAACAGAACTGTAACTCAATAATATTAAAGTGAGTAAGACTTTTGTTAAAGTTTAGGTAATTATATTACAATTTAATTTCCCCGTACCTCTATTTTCTGGGACAGGGATTGTCAAACTCAATAAATTTGTTTATATACACTATTTAAAATAAATAAATGGAACTCTGTCCAATTATCGTATTTCTATGAATAAAGATCACTGTAAGAATTCCACCCACTGATCTGTCTATCTGCTTGTACGTATCACTGTTAATAGGTTGGACAGATTGTCTTCTCATCATATCAAGGTGAGTTTATTATTTATTATTATGCTTATGGTTGTGGTGGAATAATTGATGTTACACTCTCAGTGCCGGTCTAACGGACGTAACTTATAAAACTGGTGACAACTGTTGGCCCTTGGGTTCTCATATGCATTCAACTGGCTTTAGAGCTGAAGAAATGGGGTAGCTGCGGCAACAAGGCTGAGCGTTCCTCCCAAACTTTCTTCCCTCACCCGGTTTCACCAATAGGTATGCTGGTATATGACCTGTAATGAGAGGACAATGCCCTCCCCATATAGATCTTATCTAATATTTAATTCCACACACAAACACGGTGACAACTCACCTTGATCAGCTATGTGTGCTGATCATTGCATCAATCTGTATCTTCCATTGTTTAACACCACTGCTGTGTAAACATTTTTCTTCAGTGATAGTACATAGCTCTTGTTTCCTCCTCCAAGAAGTCTCTTCCATACAATAGATTGGGGTGTACAATACATAGCTTGTGATCCCTTAATATCTCTTTACAACATCCTATACAGGGCTTGTCGTTCATACAATAGATAGAGTGTGCTTACTCTAGCACTGAAACCTGTGGATAAATTCGTCCTAACATTTTCTACATAATTATACATAACATTTAAACATTTATGGCACTACAAAAGCCAATATCCATTTTGGTCTACTGCTTTGGCATTCGCAAACGTTGTAAAGCCACTAGCAAATATTTTATGCATTTATTTCACTCTGAAAGACTGCATTCCTTCCTAGGCTATCGTAACACAAATTGTGGCTTACATGTTAATTAAATCAATACAAATATTTATTTTGCCTTACCCTCAAGTAAGAATTTCACATAACATAAGCTTGACTAGGCAGTAAATGGGTTCCACCACTGCTTTAGTGTTCCAGACGGCGAAAGCTTTGGTCACACAGGCTCTCCCGCTGATGTCAGCTTAGTTAGTTTAAATTTCAAATGGCCGACTTTGCAAGCAATTGTTAATTCTTATTGCCCCATCCTCAACTACGCCTAACCAATCGGAACGCGCGTCAACAAATTTTAACTTTTCCCCCAAGCTACCAAATTGAGCAGTTTATAAGTGTGTTCGCTCGTATGTTTTATTTTATATATTATATATCTCATTTATTTATGGACAGATTTTTTATATCAAAATAGATTATTAAGCGGGCAAATGCCCTCTATCTATCTATATAGGTTTCATTTAATTATTCTTCCACATTTTCATCTGTATAATTTTTAAGTAATTTATTGTGCTTTTTCTGAACTGAAATTATTACTAAAATAAAAATTTCTATGTCAAAATAATATTATTACGGGGAAATCTTTATGTCAATATATTAAGCAATATTAACCCTATATTTCAAGATATTTCTCTCCTTTTAATTCTCTTTAGTTTTTGAGAAATAAATTATTTAATTTTATTCCAAAGCACAGGTTAGGCATATTTTTTCCTACAACCAAGATTTTATCGTCACTATAAAACGAGGTAACAATACGATCGGTTGTTAATTTTTACGACGTTTGTTAATAAATATTGGGAGGGGTAGTGCGTGTTAAAAGGGGTAGTAACCTTTTTAACTTGGCGTAGTGGAAAATTCAAATTATTTTGTCCAATTTTTAGCGGTAGGTTTGACCTTGCCCTTGGCAAATTTTCAAAATTAGCAGTTGTATATAGAGCGTAAAAATACGTTAACTCGGGTTTTGGAAGCGGGGCAATTTGAGCGCGTTGTGATACAGATATACTTTACGACAACATCTTCTGCTCATTCCCTCTGCGCTACTGATGCACGTCTGTTCTTGTCATCGCCTCCGCATTGATGACCTTGTAACACAGTTTCAATCCCTCCAAGCACCCACTTATGAAAGGTAACCAACAGTAATGGGGGTTGTGAAGAAAAGAAACTTTGTTTTCTCCTGCTGTTTTCTATGCATTGTTTATTCCTGTCTTCCTGTAACGCTGATGAACTTAACCATTTTCCCTTTCACCCGTGAACCCTGAATTAGGATCACTGCAGCAGCCATCTCCGGCACCATTCATCTTAGACATGTGTAATTGAGAGGTCAACAATTTCGGCAGCAGCTGAAAAAAACAAAACAAAACAATGTAAATAATAAATTAATTATAAAGAAAATGCTGAAGTTTGATAGGACATATAGGTAAAGGTAGTCGCATAGCAGATACTGTCGTAGGAGAGAGAAGTGTTAGAGACTTCACCATACTAGGTCAAACATCGAGAGGTTGGGCTGAGCAGTTCCCTTCCTCGTTGCCTTATCTACTCCTAAGTCAAGAAAAGAGTCAGGTATCTATGGGGTTTTTTATAATTGGACATGCGCCCTTTTATAACCGACGGACCTTATGTGTAGGTTGAACAGAGCGCGCCTCGCCAAAACAAGGCAAAACTCATATTTTGAAAAAAAACAGTACCCATTTACAGCTGGGTAGACAGTAGCACGATGATACCGTGATTCATACCCGGCATCTCTGCCGCGAGAGGCCAGCGCTCTAACAATTCGGACGCTCATAGAGGGAATTTGAAGTAGACATGAAGGGAGTAAAGATGATAATGACAATCGTTTAACAGATAGCACAAGGGTGTTTGTTGGCGCCAGGTGCTCCGCAAGGAAATATTAGGTCAAGAATAAGTTGGCTGTAAGACAACTTAGCGTATGCAAATATAATGTGGAACGCGAATGCAACAATGCGCAAAATAAACCACGAGCTACGAGTATATCTCTTGCAACAGTGGTTGCCTTGGCTATTTGTTTTACACGAGAAAACGCCGGCCTCAGACACAACCTCATATTAGTCGCTTTGTACGACATACTTGAGTGTGCAGTAAAATCACATGATTAAAAACACAAAATCAAATAAAATCAACCGAGCAGCAAAATCTTAACACAATCGCCATATTATCAACTCTTGGCCATGTGAAAAATACGTACAGGAACAGAAAATGTGAAGCCCGACCTGCGACTTGAAATATCGCCTTTGGAGCCAGGTATTCCGACGCTTACGGCTGCCAAACGATATCCACCATCCCAATAAACTATTAACCTGTTCCATTTTGACTACTGAAGAACTTTAAATAAGTAAATTAAAACAGCGACTACTAAGTCAAATTATTTTATGTAATAAATGTAATAAATATGCTGAGATACTGAAGCATAACTAGTACACGCAAAGGATAACTGCCGACCGAGCAAAGTGGGAGAAAGGTTGTTGCGCCCTACAGGACGCACCAGTGAAAGGACCGATATAAAGTCATTCATGTTCCTATTTTTCAGAATAGTTGTTAACAATGGCGGCCACAATGCTTTTCGGCTGGTGGGGATATCTATAAATAATTTTGTGGTTACTCCTTTTATTACTCGTGTTGGAGCATATAACACAACAAGGGTTTCAAATGACATTTTTGTAAACAGCAAAAACAGTACAGGTTATTTATTGTCAAGTTTAAACTACCAAGACACATATTTAGTTGTTACACATTAAGAAATTTAAAAATTATAATTTATAAGACTGTTATAATTACTTGAAGTTAATTACCTGTCTGCAAGACATTACTTGAAGTTAATTACCTGTCTGCAAGACATTACTTGAAGTTAATTACCTGTCTGCAAGAGAGACATGAAGGCACTGGTCATAAATCCGGCAACTTTGGAAGACGAAGCTGTCGATCGCCCCAAGTGGAGATATTCCCTACGGCGCCACCTCAGATTGGGCGACAAGAAGCTATTACAACAAGCCGAAGAGAAAAGAACGCGCCAAAAGTAACACTAGGTTAAAAAATAAAAAAAAATGCAGCTGAGAGATATCGCTTCAATGGCGCATCATCCCCATAGTTAGTTATAACTGGAATAGGCTACTAAAATTACTTGTTATAGAATTGTCTCTTCCTGTCCCAGCGTCTTGAAAAACAAATTCTCCCGAAAGTTTTCAGTCCTGCAACACGTTCAATGACTGACAGTCTGGGATGGATTTTATTAGTTCCGTTCTCTATCGGTAGCATTGACAGAACATTAAGCCGCTCTTCTATTATAGTGTTAAGCACATTTTTACAAGTTGCAGTGTATAGAAACATCTTTCAGAGTTAAATCTGTTTACGGATATGGTGATAATTTACTCAAAACAAGCATAGGTTAGGGACAACAAATAAATGCGTTATAAACAAGGTAAAGGTTGTCCCATAGCAGATACTGCCGTAGGAAAGTGAAGTGTTAGAGACTTCACTATACTAGATCGGGCATAGAGAGATGGGGGTGACCATTTCCCTTCCTCGCTGCCTTTTCCTTCCCTAACTCAAATGCAAAGTCAGGTACCCAATTATAGCTGGGTAGAATGAAGCGTGTCAATACCGTGAATCGAACCCGGCATTTTTGCTGCGATAGACCAGCGCTCTCAACATGCCTAAGAAAAATTCACCGAATCTTTTGGCCAAATACCATCACTAACCAAGATCTGCTTACTCGTAGCAAGCAAGAGGACATGCACACCATCATAGCTGGCAGACGCTGGAGCTGGGTTGGTCATGTCCTCAGAAGAGACCCCGATGCCATCACAAGAACAGTTATGCTTTGGACCCCTGAAGGAAAACGAAAGAGAGGCCGACCAAAAACAACCTGGCGGAGGACTGTGGAGGCTGAGATGCAAAGAATGAACCAGAGTTGGGGCACTGTACGAAGGATGGCCACCGACCGAGCAAAGTGGAATCAATTTGTTGTTGCCCTACAAGACGCCACTAGGCGTGATGGCCACTGACTGCTTTGACGGTCGGCGGCTAAGGATCAAAGAAGAAGAAGACCAGCGCTCTAACCACTCTGCCAATCGGACAAAACGAAAATACATATAAACGAGAGCAAGTAAATGCGTAATACAAAATAGAATTTTTTTTTTTTTTTTAAGTTTTGCCTCGTTTTGGCGAGGCGCGTCCCGTTCAACCTAGTTGGTTATATTAGGGCGCATATCCAAACACAAAAGAGCCTTAGGCAATAGAAATACATATAAACGAGAGCAATGGAATGCGTAGTAAAAAAATAGAAATTCAAGTAAACGAGAGCAACTAATTGCGTAATGCAGACCTGGGAGGGAATTTAATGCGTTATACAAAATACAAATTAATTTCAGGGAAGCCCAATAAATGGGTAAAATAAAACATAAATGCAGACCAGGGGAGGAAATAAATACTCATAACAGACATATCACAGAGGACAAAATAACTGCGTAATAAGAATCCAACACTTTTTAATGCTGGCTACGCTGCCGCTTCTGCAGATGCAGAAAGATGGCAAGGATTGATCGTTAACAATAATACCAGTACCAGCTGATACTGCTGTTTGTGCTAGTACACGCTGCAGCCAGTGTTATTGAACTGCCTTGGCTGGCCGATTCGCTTGATGGAACAAAGACTCGATGTCACCTGTAACAGGGTTCGGTGGCTCTCGCCTGGAACCCTGATTGTTCGCAAACAAGCTCTGTTAAGTGAAAGTTGGTTCAATAGCTGACTGTTTTAATCGAATTCCGCTTTTCTGTTGTCACTGGTTCCATGAAATGCTGTACAAACATTCCAGACACTGAGAGGTAACATGGTTAGGCAGATATTGACTAGCGACGGTAAGACTTGAAGACCGGAGAAAGATGTGGCCATAGACCAAGGCTGTTAAATATCATCTTGCAATACCTACATTTATTTTTAGCTAGGTTGAAAAATCGACTTAGATGGAGAAGGGAAGATTCTGTTGCTGAATGCGAATACGCGTAGGTAGATGGTTTGAGGGGGGAAAAAAAACCTGAATTCGCTGTAGGAGAAACAATAACTGTGGCCCCGGGTGGCGTGCCTGTTTATCTGCATGTTTACTTACCTACTTCTTTAATTAGCAAGAGAAAGTATTATCTCTATTATGTCTAATTAACTACCAGTCTACCTAAATACAATCATTGTGTTTTCTGAGGATCTTTGATGAAACAACGAAAGAAAAGGATCACTGCTCTTCCAGAAGGCAGATGGAAAGTTTAAATTGGGGCTAATAGCATTCGCAATGAGCAAACGCACATTAAAATGTTTTGACACGGCTTCTTGCATACAGGCCAGTAGTACGAGTAATATTGGCGTTGTGCTTTTTGAAGACCAAAAAGGGGCTTGTTTTCCTGCATACAGAACGCAAGATAAGTGAGAGTGGAAAGGCAGAAAGTTAGATGGATCTGCGCGCCCAATTCTTAATCCTTTGAAAATAAAGTTCGTTCGCTCTTTCATTCTAATACTGAAGCAATGAAATCAATCTCAACATATGAGATTAAGAAGATAACAAACAACTACCATCAATGGCAAACGGAAGAGATTACACAGTACAACAACAGACAGAGGAAAGTACATTTTAATTTTAGGACTCCTGGCACGGGATAGCAAGACTTGGCATGTGTTTGTTGAAGGCTTATGTTCCTTCGGGAGCTGAAAGGTGACAATGCATAGCATTACTTTACTCTATTTCTGGGTTATTGTTGTCTTTTTGATATTTTTCTTCTGATTTAAAGAAAACAAAATCTAATCAGCTGCCATATGTGTATGAAATTTCTGTTGGGATGGATCTCCGACTATTGTGTTTTCATTAACACAGTGACTCCTCACAGTCCATCTCTTATTGTTATCGTTCCACTTATTGCGTCGTCTTATTTGTCCTAGCTTTACCTTCAACGTGTAATTAATAATTCGACATTTTATTCACACGAAAATATAAATCTGTTTAAAAAAAAAATAAAATAAAAAGAGAAGGTACTGATTAATGATATTTAACCACCCACTTGTATTGTGTGCAATAGAATGCATGGGACATTTAGTTTCTGTTTCCTTCACTACATATGGTAAAATATATAACTAAAATAGGATCCAAAAAATGTGGTTTGTTTCGGTTCTTGTTTTCTATTTAAAGTCATAAATGCATATTAATTATTCGGAACCATTGCCACATCAGTCGAAACGCAGTTTTAAATTTCCAACCTAATTGTAAAGCTCACGAGAAAGTTTGCCATCCGGCCTCGCAGGCGAATTGAGAAACACCTTGGTTAAGTCGTCACAAACGCAGGATGTTCACCACCCAACACCTGTTCAACGCTATCTATATTCGCAATAGATTATTTCCCTTAATTTTATGAAGTTTTTTCCACTTTATTTTACATTATTTATAGTTAGGACATAAAATCGGATAGGTCAGTGCCTGAGAGATTAAAACTTACCACGAAAGGTAGCTGCATATACAGTTTCAGCTCTCTACGATGAGTGGAACATAACGTTCTTGCGCGTCAAAGGTTTGAAGCGCGACAATTATATAAACCTGATGTGAAGTTTATTAAAAGTGGGTTTAAAAAATATGACATTAGTCTTGTGGAGAATTTTTACGGAAAAAGGTAGCGCCATCTTTAAGACACAGATAGCAACAGAAACAACTGATAAGATAAGGGGAAAAATGAAAATAAGGAAACAAATTTAAAAAGAAGCAAATCGGAAGTTTCAAAGCGAAGGCTTATGTCCTAATCATAGAAGAAAACTAAGTAGCAAGAAGAAACAACAGGGGAGACGGAGGAAATAATTTGATGAGTCGGAGAGAGATGCAGAGGAAGCAGCAACCAAAGTAAATGTGAGGAACAAGCACGACAGTAATATAAAAGAAGCTAACAGGAAAATAGAAGCAATCAAATGGCCTGTAGTGAAATGGACAGAGATACAACGGTAAAATATCTCCAAAGATAACATTTAAGGATAAAAACATAATGCGTAGGCTGCGAATAGTACATGATCGCCTAGACCGCGGGTCATCATCCTCCATAATAACTGACTTGCTAGACAGGAGGGGAACGGCGGATCAAAAAGGAAAAAAATATGACTGGAAAGATTGCGTGAGACTAGAAAGGCTAAGGAGACGCAATTGGGGGGGAAACGGAGAAAAGTCACGTTTCCCAAGTTGACATAAAAAGTAAGCAACTCGACAGAAGGGACCATAGATATGTTACGCCACAGTCATTTATTGGACGCTTTTGCGCGATACCAAGCCCTTGATTTGAATTCAGCGGCTAAACGCAGATGTTAGGAATATTACAAAAATTAAAAAGTACTTTTTTCTTAATATTAATGTTAGGAATATAAAAATTAGCTGGCCGGATGGCCTATTCTGAGCAGTGAACTAATATGTTCTTAATTTTACAGACGGATAGATAATATTGAAGATAATGACAAAAGACAGTGTTGTTCACATCATCGACAGACTGTATTGAATCTAAAAGTGTCGCTAATTGCACAAAAAAACACGACCTCGAGACGCAAGGGTTCAAATCTACGTAGTATGGAAGAGAGGGTTTTTGGGTGGTAGCTGTGTCTAAATATAACTTTTAACGACAAAATTTTGGAGGGGAGAAAAAGGTTGGTTCAAAAATCAAGTACATTTTGTAGAAACACAAGTAGAGACGGACAGACTAACAGATAAACATCCATACTTGACTGAAGCATGACTGAAATGACTTTAGTGTAGGAAATTTGAATTTAAAATAAACCTAGGCAGTGATTGGCCACAGACAATCATATCATTAGCGCTCAGACGCGAAAGTGGGGCCATTCTTCAATAGTTGTTCAGTGATAGACACAGATTTTAAAGTGTGGTGATTTCCATATGAAAGAAAGTGTAATAAATTTAGGGACGCCATACTATAGCCAGCAGCTCAGCTGAGTTTTGCTAGCAATTCTGTGTTATTTATTCATAATCTGGTAAGATTGAAATTATTTCCTTATATATTTTGAATATTGTTTCATGTTCGAGTGATTTGATACTGCCATATCGAAATCTAGCCTTACAAACAAGTAGGGATTTGCTCTAGACCCCCCGCCCTAGTCAGGGTCTAGGGACCAACAATGTACATAAACTCCAGCAAGGGTTAGGCAAGACAGATCAAGTGTTGGGAATAATGAAACATATTACCTATCCTCTTTTAGGGCAGACAACTAATAAATATTTTTCAGAATCTATAGTCTGGGAGGATCTATCTGATGTAAAACCACCATGGTAAATGTGCTGTTTGGTCAGAGAGATCTGACCTGTCTGTATGATGTGGTTGTTGTGTCAGTGTTGTGTCCAGACGTGGGTAGAGAATAGATTTTGACACATGGCCCATACTTTGATTGCAGAGCTGCGAGTTTCTGTTGTCAACCAAGCAGTGTCTATTCAGTTGGTGACTTTACTCGAGTGTATCTGTGCAGTACTTGTGACAGAGACCACCATTATTGCCCGCCAGCACGGAGAGGTGGGACCACCTGATTTCAGCACCAGAGCTACAACTACCAGATGAGTGAGCCTCTGGTCTGCTGGACATTCACCAACGCTGTGTAGTTACTAATACCCCCCATAAAAATTCCCACCATTTTCTGGACACTGTGTAGTCAATATAGACAGGTGTGATGAGGCCACCCCAACAGCACAAACAGTAACTATCCTCCCAAGTAGATGACTACTAGAACATTTTAATAAAACTAACTAGTATAGTACATATATATGTACACTATTGCATTTATGATATAATATTCCATGCATTTCTTTCATAATCTCTAAATCCTTTTAAGTTCTGGTCAACCTAAAAAATTGATCCAGAACAAAATAAATGTAATATAATTCTATCAAAAAATTTTACACACGTGAGTTAGTTCAGTGTATTTTAACATTTATTAATATTATTAGTCTTGTTAAATATCTGTGGGTATATCTATAACCTATTACACCACACTACATAGCATAACCCTAGACACTTTACGTAGCCACATTCATTAAAAAAAAAATTAAGTGTGAGGCCGTAGTGGTAGCAAGAAAGGCCTTCTGACAATTCACAACTACATTTTATCTCAGGAGCCTTCACAGCTGGCCTCACACAATTACAATTAGTAATATCACCATCATACAATACCATCAACACCACTACATAAATTGGGGTCTTGTCCAGGGATAATTAGCCCAACAGTAATATTAGGATCTCCTGGTGGGAGAAATAAAAGTAGGGAAATAAATTGTAAAATTTCCTTTAAAATTAAAAGTGTCCCTGCAGATAAAAGTTGGTGAATCTTCACAGCCAGTAATAATTAATTAGTTAACTGGTTAGTTAGAATTAGTTAGACTATAGTCATAAGAAGTACTTAGTGTATTTACTGGTTAGAAATTTAGCTTGTATATTATTATATTGTCTAAAAAGTATGGCGGAGCTGGCAAAATTTAGATCAGCTGCTGTGCTCACCGCGAAGGAGATGGGAATGGATGGTCAAATTTTAATTCAATACGTAACGGCTGAATGTGATAAATATATTGAACGGGAAGAAAGGAGGTTAGCTGAAGAGAAGAGGTTAGAGGCTGATAGAGACATTAAGAGGCTGCAGATTGAGGCAGAAGAAAAACATAAGCAAAGGGAGGCAGAAGAAAAAAGGTTGACTGCCGAAAGGGAGGCAGAAGATAGAAGGTTGCAAAGGGAGGCAGAAGAAAAAAGGTTGACTGCCGAAAGGGAGGCAGAAGATAGAAGGTTGCAAAGGGAGCACGAATTACGACTAAGGGAGCTGGAATTACAAGGCCAGGCTCCTGAAAATGGTGCCAGCCCTTTTGCCTCAGATGCTACGCCTAGTCTGGGAGCCTCAAACTCCGCTATGGGGTTTCATTTAGACCATTTTGTTGAAAAAGACGATGACATAGAGGGGTACCTAGGACGTTTTGAGTTATTAGCTACTACATATGGGTTAGAGAGAGAGAGGTGGAGCTTAAAGCTATCACAAGGATTGAGAGGTACTTCTTATGAAGTATTTGCTAAAATGAACAGGGAAGACCAAGACAATTATGACATGTTAAAGCAGGCTTTGTTATTAAGGTACGAGAAGAATGGTGAATTTTATCGTAAGAAATTTAGAAATGCCAAACTGTTGTCTGGGGAGACATACCACCAATTCTCTGCTAGACTAGAAACCTATTTGGAGAAATGGACGGCTCTGGGGAAGACCCAAGATCTTAAAGAAATGATCATGATTGAGCAATTGAGAGAGTCCATGGCTCCAGACATGAGAAAATTTCTCATGGAACAAGGTGCAGAGAAGTTGGGGGAAATTTTAAATGTTGCTGAGAGGTATCAGGCAGCCCAGGCAGAGGTAAGTGGTGCTAAGAAGAACCACATAGACAATTTTAAAGCTCCACAGCAATTTAATAAATTTGATAATAGAGAGCAGGGAAATAAAGGTAGGACAAACTTTGAGCGGCCAAGAAATGACTATCGCGACAGAAACTCACAGTTCAATGACCAAAAGTTCAATGAAAGAAAACCGTTGAACCAAGGAAAAAGATGGTGTAAATGGTGCAAGAAGGATAACCATAACACCGAATTTTGTAGAAGGAAACCTTCAAACATTGCTGCAATGAAGTCGGGGACGCAAAGATTAAAGGTTAATCCTAAGGGACAACAGGAACCTTATCAACCCCCAGTTTGTGAGGATGTTATTTGTAATGGGGTCACCATAAGGTGCCTTTATGATACAGGTTTGGATTATGATTCAGTTGTGAAGTCTAGCCTAGTGGACCCAAGTCAGTATACCACAGAAACAGTGGAAATACAAGGGGCGACTAAGGACATACCACTCATGACACTTCCCATCGCAAGGATAACGGTGAAAACTCGCTATGTGGAAGGAGAAATCAGAGCAGCAGTGATAGATGAACCAATCTACCCTCTGATATTGGGGTGTAGATACGTCTTCTTGGGGAATCCCGAGAAACCTGTGATCATGGCGACAGTGCAGACCAGGTCACAGAAGAAGGAGGAAGAAGGTGAACCTATAAATGCTCATCCAGAGGAGATGAGGAAGGCGCAGGCTGAGGATAGGACACTCAAGCCATGTTTTAAAAAATTGCCCAAATGCCACACACCTCCGAGCAAGGGGGAATATTTCATGAAGAACAAACTATTATACAGGAAGACAGGAACTAGATCCACTGGTCACGGACAGTTAGTTCTTCCCAAGATATATAGGGCAAACTTAATAAGGAACTTACATGTTGGAAAAGATGGTGACCATGAGAAAGTCGGTACCATCTGCCAAAAGATTGCTCGAAAATACTATTGGCCCGACGTAAATGTCGATGTTGAAAACTTTGTAGAAGCATGTGGCGTATTTCATGAGGGAACACCCACAAAGGGAAAATATGTGCAGGACCTAGAAACGCCACGGGGCAACTTTAGGCCTGAAAGGAAAACTAATTATACTCGGGTAGACAAAGTGGAATGGGAGCCCCCTTTTCACACCCAGTCTTCACTTGAATGGATTAACATGGCCACTATGCGAAGAGTACCAAGAAGAAATTTTACCCAGGATAGGATGACAATCCCTCGGTCAGACTTATATAAACTGGAAGAACAGACAAGAGAGCGAAGATCTCTCATAAGCAATCTAAAGTGGGGAGACAAACCCCAGAAAAAAAATTGGTAGTGGTCGATTTGTGAGTGATGATTCTAGGAAGAAAAGTCCTCATTATAAAGCTTCTAAGGGACGGGACCAGACGGGTTCCAGGAAAAATACGTATGATAAATTAAAGATCCAGATGTAGCCCTATTAAGGACCTGGAAAGATGAGAAGGCGGAAGAGACTGTTACCTCATCGTATCAATATGTGAACGAACTGACCACTCGTTTGAAAGCTGGATGGAAACTGGCAAATGATAATTTGAAACAAGCCAGGAAGAAACATGCAGCATATTTTAATAGGAAGGCAAAGGACAGGGAACTGGCAGTCGGAGAGAAGGTGCTGCTTCTACTACCCGGAAGCCAGAATAAATTACAAATTGGTTGGCAAGGTCCATATACGGTTCTAGAGAAGGTGTCTAGAACAAACTATAAAATTGACAAAAAGGGGAAGGAAAAAGTTTATCATGTAAACCTGTTAAAGAAGTATCTGGACAGACCACTCCAGGAAAGCACCCCCTTATTGACCTTGGCTATTGCAACCCAGATGCAAAAAGAACCACTCACCTCACATGAATACCCATTACATCCTTGTGAAACAGCAGCACAGGTAAAAGTCAGTAAGCACCTGACTAAAAACCAGAGGGAGAGAGAGTTCAAAAGGTTCTGGAGGAACATACAGATGTATTAACAGATAAACCAGGCCATACAAATTTGCTACAGTATGACATGAAACTGGTAGACTCAAACCCAATCTGTATGAGAGCCTATTCTATTCCGTTCGCGAAGGAGAAGGCATTGAAGGAAGAAATAGAGTATTTGTTGAAGGAGGGGATTATTTCGCACAGTGAATCATCTTTTAGTTCTAGTGTCGTTTTGTTGAGAAAACCGTCTGGGGAACACAGATTGTGCATAGATTACAGGAAACTGAATGCTGTCACAGAAGGACAAGTGGATCCATTACCAGACACAAAACAGTTATTTGCCAGACTGAACAAGGCAAAATATTTTTCAAAAGTGGATCTTAGTAAAGGCTATTACCAGATCCCAGTGAAGCCTGAAGTGAGACCTTATTTGGCTTTTAGCACTTCGGATGGACATTATGAATTCAATATGCTACCATTCGGACTGAAAAATGCTCCGAGTGTGTTTTCAAGGATGATGCGCAAATTGTTGGATCCCCTGAATAACCCATGTATCACGAATTTAATGGATGATATTCTCGTCGCCACAGAGACATTTGAAGAACACATTGAAGCTCTGGAGATGTTGTTTGATAGACTTCGGGAGGCGAACTTAACTGCTAGGCCAACAAAATGTTGTATTGGATGCAAAGAGTTGGAATTCTTGGGACACACTGTGTATCAGGGTAATATGACCCCTGATCCTAAGAATTTGGAAAAACTGCAGAGAGCACCTAGGCCACAAACAAAAAAAGACGTGCGATCATTCGTGTCGTTATGCGGATTTTATCAGAAATACATCAAAAATTTTAACGCTATTTGTGCTCCTCTGACTGATTTGACTCGCAAGGGACTTCCAGATAAAATTATTTGGACTGCACAATGTGAACTAGCGTTCCAAGAGTTAAAGGAAAAACTCACTAGCAAGCCTATTCTCAAACTGCCTGATTTGACACAGGACTTTGTCTTAAGAACCGATGCAAGTAATGTAGGACTCGGAGGGGCTTTGTTGCAAAGATCATCTTCACCTGATGGGGAACTTAAACCAGTCGCTTATGCAAGCCGCAAATTGAATAAGGCGGAACAAGGATACTCCACAAGCGAAAAGGAATGTTTAGCATTAATCTGGGCAATAAAGAAGTTTCAAATCTATCTGTATGGTAGGACATTTGTGGTGGAGACGGACCATCAGCCTCTCGTGTTCTTGTCTCAGGCTAAGCATGAAAACGCAAGATTGCTGAGGTGGTCTTTGTTGCTTCAACCTTATCAGTTTAGTATCCAATATATCCCAGGCAAATTGAATGTCGGTGCAGATTTCCTCAGTCGGCACCCCTGTGATCAAAATTAGAGTAGTGGCAAACGTGAGGAGTAATTTTACCTATGTGTATCGCTGGTGTTGGAACTTGCCATAGGCATGTTTTCAAGTGGGGAGATGTGTAGTGAAATGGACAGAGATACAACGGTAAAATATCTCCAAAGATAACATTTAAGGATAAAAACATAATGCGTAGGCTGCGAATAGTACATGATCGCCTAGACCGCGGGTCATCATCCTCCATAATAACTGACTTGCTAGACAGGAGGGGAACGGCGGATCAAAAAGGAAAAAAATATGACTGGAAAGATTGCGTGAGACTAGAAAGGCTAAGGAGACGCAATTGGGGGGGAAACGGAGAAAAGTCACGTTTCCCAAGTTGACATAAAAAGTAAGCAACTCGACAGAAGGGACCATAGATATGTTACGCCACAGTCATTTATTGGACGCTTTTGCGCGATACCAAGCCCTTGATTTGAATTCAGCGGCTAAACGCAGATGTTAGGAATATTACAAAAATTAAAAAGTACTTTTTTCTTAATATTAATGTTAGGAATATAAAAATTAGCTGGCCGGATGGCCTATTCTGAGCAGTGAACTAATATGTTCTTAATTTTACAGACGGATAGATAATATTGAAGATAATGACAAAAGACAGTGTTGTTCACATCATCGACAGACTGTATTGAATCTAAAAGTGTCGCTAATTGCACAAAAAAACACGACCTCGAGACGCAAGTGTTCAAATCTACGTAGTATGGAAGAGAGGGTTTTTGGGTGGTAGCTGTGTCTAAATATAACTTTTAACGACAAAATTTTGGAGGGGAGAGAAAGGTTGGTTCAAAAATCAAGTACATTTTGTAGAAACACAAGTAGAGACGGACAGACTAACAGATAAACATCCATACTTGACTGAAGCATGACTGAAATGACTTTAGTGTAGGAAATTTGAATTTAAAATAAACCTAGGCAGTGATTGGCCACAGACAATCATATCATTAGCGCTCAGACGCGAAAGTGGGGCCATTCTTCAATAGTTGTTCAGTGATAGACACAGATTTTAAAGTGTGGTGATTTCCATATGAAAGAAAGTGTAATAAATTTAGGGACGCCATACTATAGCCAGCAGCTCAGCTGAGTTTTGCTAGCAATTCTGTGTTATTTATTCATAATCTGGTAAGATTGAAATTATTTCCTTATATATTTTGAATATTGTTTCATGTTCGAGTGATTTGATACTGCCATATCGAAATCTAGCCTTACAAACAAGTAGGGATTTGCTCTAGACCCCCCGCCCTAGTCAGGGTCTAGGGACCAACAATGTACATAAACTCCAGCAAGGTTTAGGCAAGACAGATCAAGTGTTGGGAATAATGAAACATATTACCTATCCTCTTTTAGGGCAGACAACTAATAAATATTTTTCAGAATCTATAGTCTGGGAGGATCTATCTGATGTAAAACCACCATGGTAAATGTGCTGTTTGGTCAGAGAGATCTGACCTGTCTGTATGATGTGGTTGTTGTGTCAGTGTTGTGTCCAGACGTGGGTAGAGAATAGATTTTGACACATGGCCCATACTTTGATTGCAGAGCTGCGAGTTTCTGTTGTCAACCAAGCAGTGTCTATTCAGTTGGTGACTTTACTCGAGTGTATCTGTGCAGTACTTGTGACAGAGACCACCATTATTGCCCGCCAGCACGGAGAGGTGGAACCACCTGATTTCAGCACCAGAGCTACAACTACCAGATGAGTGAGCCTCTGGTCTGCTGGACATTCACCAACGCTGTGTAGTTACTAATACCCCCCATAAAAATTCCCACCATTTTCTGGACACTGTGTAGTCAATATAGACAGGTGTGATGAGGCCACCCCAACAGCACAAACAGTAACTATCCTCCCAAGTAGATGACTACTAGAACATTTTAATAAAACTAACTAGTATAGTACATATATATGTACACTATTGCATTTATGATATAATATTCCATGCATTTCTTTCATAATCTCTAAATCCTTTTAAGTTCTGGTCAACCTAAAAAATTGATCCAGAACAAAATAAATGTAATATAATTCTATCAAAAAATTTTACACACGTGAGTTAGTTCAGTGTATTTTAACATTTATTAATATTATTAGTCTTGTTAAATATCTGTGGGTATATCTATAACCTATTACACCACACTACATAGCATAACCCTAGACACTTTACGTAGCCACATTCATTAAAAAAAAAAATTAAGTGTGAGGTCGTAGTGGTAGCAAGAAAGGCCTTCTGACAATTCACAACTACATTTTATCTCAGGAGCCTTCACAGCTGGCCTCACACAATTACAATTAGTAATATCACCATCATACAATACCATCAACACCACTACATGGCCTTATTAAAAAAACGAGAAACAAAATATGTTAAGCAACATTATGAGGAACTTTTAAATAAACGAGCTTCAGCAGCCAGCAAAAATGGGCCTGCGACTTAAATGTGAAAAACAAAGAAAGGAAAAGAATAAAGAAAGTGTTAGGCGTCTAAGAGAAAGTCCAGAATGCATTTCACAAGAGGCCATCATAGTAGACATTGACACATTTACAGATAAAATATACAGATTATCTGGTAAAATCTGTGCAAGAAAAGAAATACCAGCAGACTGGAAGGAAAGATATCTGGTCGAACTGGCATCGATCATCGAAGACTGCCAAAATTAAAGAGGATTAATGTGTGATTGAAAGAGGCATGAGACAGTAATAAGTGGGTGCGTTTGCAGAATAGAATGATTCAAAAGGTAATGAAAGATCACCAATGTAGAACAAACAGATAGACAGAATCAGGCGAACACGAGTGGAACAAGAGGTGATGAAAGATCACCAATGTCGAACTGATCGACAGTGTCAGGCGAACACATGTGGAACAAGAGGTGATAAAAGATCACCAATGTCGAACTGATCGACAGTGTCAGGCGAACACATGTGGAACAAGCGGTGATAAAAGATCACCAATGTGGAGTCGATCGACAGATACAGACGAACACCAGTGGAACAAGTGGTGAAGAAAAACCATTGGTTTTGGATAGGGCACATATTGAAGAAAAAAAAAAGAGTTAATAGCATCATACAGCAGTACTTTTCTGAAACCCCCAGGGTAAGAAGAACAGGGAACGAACGAACGAACGAACGAACTTTATTTTCAAAGGGTTAAGAATTGGGCACGCAGGCCCGTCTTACATTCTGCCCTTCTTCTCTCTGTCATCTTACATACCGTATCCTTTCAGTAGCACATGTCCAAACTAGGTCCACATTGAGAAGAGAATCGGAGACAGACGAATAAAGAGAACATGGAAAAAAACCTTGAAAGGATAGCACAGCACATGAAAGCTTGGCGTGTTTTATAGAGGACATATGCTCCGTGGGGAACTAAAGGGGTTTTATGGTTTTTCTACATTTTCGCTGTTCTTCTCCTGAGTATATAAATGAATATATACATATTTTTTTTTGTTACTGTACCCAGCCTCTATTTCTCCCAACATATCAAGTTCCATATCACATGCTTCTAAGATTAAGTTGTCAAGTTTCCCTTTCTGGTTTCGCGTTCTGACATTCCATATTCCTATTTTAAGGTTTCTGCTTCCAGTTTTTAGGCGACCTTTCTCAGAATGCTTCCTTTCAACAGAATTTGGGAGCATTCGTCATTACGGACTTCCTCATTCATTAAGGGAGATACCTTTTCCCTGTCGATTTCTACAGCAGATGCCTCCCCAGTGGACAAGGAGTTATCTACACATCTATTTTTATCTTTGTGACGTTGATTCATTGCTTTCATTGGGAGATGCATGGTGAGGCCCAAGTTTCTTCTATGGTGAGCGGCCGTTATCTGTTTCTACATTTTTATCATACTCCTTTTCGCTCCCTGTGGAGCGTAGGTCACCATTGCAGTTAGTCGACTTGCAAGAAGTCTGATTCCGCATTCACAGGTTCTTACAGCAGTGTTTTTCTTAGCAATTTTTTTACATGATAAGGTTGCCAACCACACGCACAACCTCGTATTGGAGCAGTAGGTATATTATTTCTGTTTCTCTACACTGAGATTATAAATGGAATCTTTTTTTTTTGGGGGGGGGGGGGGGGGGGTTAAGCGCCAATGATATGTCTATACAACACCACTAGCAACTTTGTTGAGCCATTCAATGGTGTATGTGTAAGCTATGTACACATTGCCCTGTGCATTTCCTGGGAGCCCCGCTTAGGCAACGAAGGAAAAAAAAAAAGCTTACTGCTACCTCGGACAGACCGTAAAATGCGACTATTATGAGGTTGTGCTTAGGACTGGCCACCTCATCTCGTAATATGAATTTATACAGAAACCATCTCTGCAGGAGGACACAAATGCCTTGGCATAGGCTTTCTGCCTTAATGGCCTCATGCTCCATAAGGAGCTAACAGGGGAATAGGGATGATGTGCACATCGATCTTTCAGTTTCATCTGTTGCAAGTGATTCTGGTAACTGACCAACAACACTGATGATTCTCTCTTATCCCTCCGAGACGATATTCTGTTCCATCTTTTCCCACGAAAGTTGCAATCTTTTTCACTGCGCATTTTTCAGGCGGGAAACTAATCTGCATGCCTGTTCAAACAACGCGTATTTTGTTCCCATCCTTAATAATGACAGATGTTTGATTTTGGACGCATTTTCTTGAATTTTCACCACTGGTATTTCCAGTGAATATGAATAAAGAATGGTGTTTGTTACATTTACATTAACTCGGCCAATTAGTCGCTCGATCTATTATCTCTTAAATAATGATTCGGAGACGGAGCAATAGAAAGTTTATGTGGACTGTTTTGTTTTCAATACGTACCAAAGCGAGATTTTAAAACATTAACATAACATGTTGTGTTAAAGTAGCTGTTTATTAATTAGTCAAATTTCAGTCCATTTGATTTTTTTCCCCTTCTCTGCGTGCCGTTTTTGACGGGTTGCCTCATAGCTTCATAACGAACGCACCCAGATAAATGACCACATGAGAATTAGTGCTGTCATCAGGATATGCAGAAGAAAAAGCAAACACTATTACCGGCTTGTTTAGACGGGTGACTTGCTCCGTAAGGAAGCAGCCCCTCCATCATGCAAAGGCACAACAGGCCAATCACAGGTTTGCCTTAAAACATGATTACAAGAAATGCAAAAGAGAAAACCGGACTGATTCTAAAGGCGACGAACTGGAACGGACTACGGACTACCACTTATGGAACATGGAATACAAGAAGTATAAAAGGGAAGGAAGAGGAGCTAGTGGAAGAGATGAGGAAAGCAAAACTAGAAATCCTGGCTTTAACAGCCGATAGGATAGTATGGCGCTCTCTCTTCCAAACCTTTACACCTCACGGTAGAAGAGTAAGTAAGTAAGCAAGTCATAAAACTAGGATCGAAAGGATTTCCAAAATCTCCATCAAGACAGCGTTTTCCTGATGACGAAAAGGAGCGTTGGTTTAGTGTACAGCACTGTATTAAATTTGCAGCATAACAAACTGAAGTTTAAACAAATTTTATTGTTATATTCACCAACGTAGAATGGTGTAATTTGTTTCACTTTCAAATTATCCAACTTCTACAGTATCTTCTTCTGCTGTCCTAAAGTAACAATTTTTCAGTATTCGTTAAAACGTCACAAGCATGTCAAGGTCACACTACATACATTTTCACATGGAATAAATATACAAACGGAATTTGAAATTAAGCTTGATTGACCAAAACAATTAAGAGCAGGCGGCGGGGGAGAGGAATGGAGGACAGCTATGAAAAGATTATTTTGAATAATTATGTTTGCTTGCAAAGCAACCAAAATTTAATTAGGTCATTTCGCATGTAGCACCTATTTTACGGCGAACCCCAAACGCATGCTTTTTTTTTTTTTTGCGTTCGCCCGCTAATACTCGAGGCGAAATCTCAGGTTATTATTTTATGTCTAACCTGTAATTGATTTTACGTGAGTATCCCTTTATTTCTTGTACAGAGACAGGTGTCCCTCGCCATTCAGGCAAATACTCGCCGATTTCGGAGGTACCCATTGCAGCTGGGTCGGCTCAGGAGCCGCCAGTCCCTGGTCGACGACACTCCTTCAAATGTTCTTGCCAGGTCTCGAGTTAATCCAGTCCAAATCCTGGTCGACGAAAAATCCTCAAATGCCGTCGCCCGGGTTTGATCCTGTATCACCCGGTCGCCAGAGCGGTGTTGTAACTACTACGCTAGCGCGGCTCCCTTTTTTACATTACGTGTTTTCTACATTTCTTCGTAGCACGACCCTTTCAACGATTTACTATATACATGGAACTTTTGGTTATATCAGAACGCCTGACTAAAAATAATAAAGTTTAGTGCTCGCTAAGGGCTATGGGGGGAAACTTTATATCGGAATAAACACGAATAGTGGTCTTCAGACTGGGCGATATCGCCGACTACTGAGCATTTTGGAAATTATGGTGTACGCTACCATGTGAGAAATAGTGACAGTTTCAGAGAAGAGATTAAAGCTGAGTTTTTGTTTTTTTTCGATACAAATGAAACATAATTTAATATTCATCATCATTATCATCAACCTTGACCTCTGCCAGGAACATAGGCCTGCAACAAACTTATACCCAAGTCTTCCCGTCTAGCGGCTTCATCTCAAGGTCATGCCTTGACTTCGTCATCCCTTTCATGTTTGTTTCCGGGTCTCTTCTCCGTGTGTTCTGTGGTCTCCGTCTAACTCACGTGCCATGGGGATTCAAGAACAAGGACTGTCTAGTAATGCTATCAGTAGGTCTCCTCAAAGTGTGTCCTATCCATTGCCAACGTCGTTTTGTCATCTCTCTTTCCATCGTCACTTGTCTGATTCTGTCATCAGCTCAATCTTAGTTATCTTGCCATACCACTTCAATCCTTCTGTTGTAATGACGCACCCATTTGTGAAATCCTGTAGGTTTTTAGTTGCTATTTTTATTGTTATCCATGTTTAACTGTAAAAGATGAAAAAAAGTAAGTCTCGACAGGGATTCGACCCCGAGACAACTTGTTTCCCATCTGAACAGCTCAGATATATAACTGATACTAATGTTTGCCTTGTTGACTACGACAATTAGAGATAATTTGGAGGGGTTGTAATATTACAAATAAATAACACACAGAAATAAAATGCCAAAATACAGTTAAACTCACTCTGTGTGACAAAGCGTCTGTACGTGTTTTTTTGGTGGCTCTCTCACACCTTTAGCCACTACGGCAGTATCATTTCTTCTTCTTCATTTTCTCTCCGATCGCTTTTATTTGGCATACTTGTTATGTCCTTTCATTCATTATTTTACTTTCTATGCTGGATCTAGTATGGTGAAGTCTCAAACACTCCACTCCCCTACGGAAGTATCTGCTATGGGACTGTCTTTATCTCGTTTACCATCGCAGACTGGGTTCACGTTCCGCCAGATAAATTAGACCGGCGAGCTGGTCTTTAATGAGAAATGTAACATCCATTAAAAGAGCACGCAGGCCTTTAATGTTAATTTTTGCATTGACCATTAGTCATGATACGTTCGATTAGAAAGATCCATTTGAAACTGATATAGAATTGAAAGGAATGAAATAACTAACGGAGAATTAGTGCCGTCATCAATAAAAAGAGCACAAAATAATCTTGTCGTATTGTATTAACCACTGACCATTAGTCTAGACAAGTTTGAAAGATCCAATGAAGTTGAAATGGAATAGAAAGGAATTAAACGACCACAGGAAGAATAATAAGTGCAATCATGAGGGCATGCAACAGAAAGAGAACACAATAATTCCCCTCCCCTCCCTCCCCCATGTTTTGGCGGGTAACTTGCTCGTTTTGAAATGATTTCAAATTTTTGTGAATAACTAAATTTCTGTCTGGGCTTAAAAATCCCCCCCCCCTTTCCCCATATTTAGATTTGTATTTATGTTTTTCAAAAAAATTATAATTGATGATTTACACAATGTAACTACGTAAAAGGATGGTCGGTAAAAAAGTGTCGACCTATTAAAAGTTTTGAAAAATGAGCGCTGATTCATAAAAGGTTGAAAATCACTGATCTAGAGAAACAGCACAGAAAAGAAAAAAAACGTTGGATTGGACGCCGGAAACATTCTACATTTAATACACAGGCTTCATTCTACTAAACTAACGCGCTAGCTACAAAATGAAACCCTGGCACTGCTACATGGTTGATTATCAGATTACTTTCTCACAAAGGTCTTAACAGCTTCGAGTGCAACTACAACAAATGATGGTTAATGAACTGAACTTATCCGCTCCTTCAATGGGAAACCTGGGACAATAGATTTAAAAAAAAAAAGCAAAAAAAAAAAAAAAAAACAATAGTGCAGATGCATTTTTCTCTTCAGCGACTGGCCGTGTTTTGTGAGTTGCCACCAGTTAATTACACTCACTCGTGTCCTAATATGTCACTGAAAGTCGATTAATATCGATTCTGCAGACGTTATGCAGTTATGTGAGATTTTCATACACACATAAGCAAATAGGATTTCTGGGGCATAAAATATATGCTCCAAATGCTGATTTGTTGGTCTGTGTATATACTTTACCTTTCATCTCGACCTGTGTTATGTTTCTCGCATTCTTTTTTGTTTTCCTATTTGTGTGTGTGTGTGTGTGTGTGTGTGAGAGTGTGTGTGTGAGTGTGTGAGTGTGTGAGTGTGTGAGTGTGTGAGTGTGTGAGTGTGTGTGTGTGTGTGTGTGTGTGTGCGTGCGCGCGCGCGCGTGCGTGCGTGCGTGCGTGCGTGCGTGCGTGCGTGCGTGCGCGCGCGTGCGTGCGTGCGTGCGTGTGTGTGTGTGAAGAAAAAGAATTAAATTTACGTTGCCTTTTGGCACCAATGGAAGATTCAATGATGCTCCATCGCACATCCGGTTGTCTGCGCGAAAATAGGCAAGTGTAACCGGGTTTTCTGATGTGTTTCCTTTCTTGTGGCGAGGCATGCCTCTTTCAACCATAATCAGAATTCCGTTTTGTTATATCATAGAGCACCTCTACTTTACAAGGTAGAAGAGGAATTACTAAGTATATCATAGAGCACTTCTACATTACAAGGTAGATGAGGAATTACTAAGTATATCATAGAGCACTTCTACATTACAAGGTAGATGAGGAATTACTAAGTATATCATAGAGCACTTCTACATTACAAGGTAGATGAGGAATTACTAATTATATCATAGAGCACCTCTACATTACAAGGTAGATGAGGAATTACTAATTATATCATAGAGCACTTCTACATTACAAGGTAGATGAGGAATTACTAAGTATATCATAGAGCACTTCTACATTACAAGGTAGATGAGGAATTACTAAGTATATCATAGAGCACTTCTACATTACAAGGTAGATGAGGAATTACTAATTATATCATAGAGCACGTCTACATTGCAAGGTAGATGAGGAATTACTAAGTATATCATAGAGCACTTCTACATTACAAGGTAGATGAGGAATTACTAAGTATATCATAGAGCATGTCTACATTACAAGGTAGATGAGGAATTACTAAGTATATCATAGAGCACTTCTACATTACAAGGTAGATGAGGAATTACTAATTATATCATAGAGCACCTCTACATTACAAGGTAGATGAGGAATTACTAATTATATCATAGAGCACCTCTACATTACAAGGTAGATGAGGAATTACTAATTATATCATAGAGCACTTCTACATTACAAGGTAGATGAGGAATTACTAAGTATATCATAGAGCACTTCTACATTACAAGGTAGATGAGGAATTACTAAGTATATCATAGAGCACTTCTACATTACAAGGTAGATGAGGAATTACTAAGTATATTATAGAGCACTTCTACATTACAAGGTAGAAGAGGAATTACTAAGTATATCATAGAGCACTTCTACATTACAAGGTAGATGAGGAATTACTAAGTATATTATAGAGCACTTCTACATTACAAGGTAGATGAGGAATTACTAATTATATCAGAGTAATTGCCGGTTAAAAAAAAAAAAAGACAGAACGAGAACTATGTGCATGAGCTCTTGTGCATGAGTTCTTATGCATGAGCTGTTGCGCAGCGTTGATAAATGTTAAGATGTGGAAGGGACAACTAGAACCTGTTTATTAGCAGGATGAATTTTGATACGGTCTAGTCCTGAAAAGTACTGCTGGCATGCCGGCACCGAGCCAAAGTCTGTCAGCTTCTCTGGTTGTTTCATTGTAACCAGAAATGTGCAAGTGGAACAAGAGATGACAAGACGACATTGGCGATGGATAGGACACACATTGAGGAAACCTGTGGGGGAGCATTACAAAGCAGTTCTTATTGTGTAATCTCCAGGTAGAAAAGACAGAGATAGACCAAGAACACACTAAGACAGATATAGACCAAGAACAAACTAAGACAGAGATAGACCAAGAACACACTAAGACAGAGATAGACCAAGAACACACTAAGACAGAGATAGACCAAGAACACACTAAGACAGAGATAGACCAAGAACACACTAAGACAGAGATAGACCAAGAACACACTAAGACAGAGATAGACCAGGAACACACTAAGACAGAGATAGACCAAGAACACACTAAGACAGAGATAGACCAAGAACACACTAAGACAGAGATAGACCAAGAACACACTAAGACAGAGATATACCAAGAACACACTAAGACAGAGATAGACCAGGAACACACTAAGACAGAGATAGACCAAGAACACACTAAGACAGAGATAGACCAAGAACACACTAAGACAGAGATAGACCAAGAACACACTAAGACAGAGATAGACCAAGAACACACTAAGACAGAGATAGACCAAGAACACACTAAGACAGAGATAGACCAAGAACACACTAAGACAGAGATATACCAAGAACACACTAAGACAGAGATAGACCAAGAACACACTAAGACAGAGATAGACCAGGAACACACTAAGACAGAGATAGACCAGGAACACACTAAGACAGAGATAGACCAAGAACACACTAAGACAGAGATAGACCAAGAACACACTAAGACAGAGATAGACCAAGAACACACTAAGACAGAGATAGACCAAGAACACACTAAGACAGAAATAGACCAAGAACACACTAAGACAGAGATAGACCAGGAACACACTAAGACAGAGATAGACCAAGAACACACTAAGACAGAGATAGACCAAGAACACACTAAGACAGAGATAGACCAAGAACACACTAAGACAGAGATAGACCAAGAACACACTAAGACAGAGATAGACCAAGAACACACTAAGACAGAGATAGACCAAGAACACACTAAGACAGAGATAGACCAGGAACACACTAAGACAGAGATAGACCAAGAACACACTAAGACAGAGATAGACCAGGAACACACTAAGACAGAGATAGACCAGGAACACACTAAGACAGAGATAGACCAAGAACACACTAAGACAGAGATAGACCAGGAACACACTAAGACAGAGATAGACCAAGAACACACTAAGACAGAGATAGACCAAGAACACACTAAGACAGAGATAGACCAAGAACACACTAAGACAGAGATAGACCAAGAACACACTAAGACAGAGATAGACCAGGAACACACTAAGACAGAGATAGACCAAGAACACACTAAGACAAAGATAGACCAAGAACACACTAAGACAGAGATAGACCAAGAACACACTAAGACAGAGATAGACCAAGAACACACTAAGAAGACAACTTGAGACAGAAGTGAAAATGACGAGGAAGACCCTGAGCTAATGCCACGGGACAAGAGGTCTCGGCATGTGTTTGTTGAAAGTATATACACCCTGGGAAGCTAAAGAGTACTGATTGATTGATTTATTGATTGATTGATTGATGGTCGTCGTTTGTTTCATTAGCACCATGATCAGCCACGTTTACGTTACTCTATTACAACCCGCTATTAACTTTATCATGAGTCACGTGTCAGTTACTCCATTATAATCCATCTTCTAGATATTTCGTAGTCAGATATATTTCAACAGCTCTTTATTAAAGAATGTTCCATTTAATGCATAGGGGTGGGAGCTGAAAGGTATTAATTTATTAAGTAATTGACTGTTGTCCATCTTGATTCACTTCAATACGCTCTTATTTTTATTTTTTTTAATTGATTGTTTAGGAGACAGTCCAACGTTCGCGACTTGCATTTAAAAAAAAAAAGGATATAATAACGAAACGAAAGAGAACACGCAAGAAAGAATGCTTAAATGAATGAATTAAATTATCTTCCAAAACAGATAAGTGTTAACACTCTCACTAGAGAAATGAAACACGGAACACGGAAGACGGCAGTAATTCGGTGATAATTACATTCTAGTCGAAGCGTTGGCCATTTCGTTTGTCTTCCGTCCTAGTAAGACATAACGCTAATTATTTTCGTTCACTTCCCCGTCACAGGGTCTTTTATATTTGGACATGCGCCCTAATATAACCGATGGATCCTGTGTCTTGGCTGAACGTGCCGCACCTCGCCTCGCCTCGCCTAATCGAATCAAACTATGTTAATTTTTTTTTAAATAAATAAATACTACTTTCCCACGGTTATCATAAAAATAATCATCAGTATGAGCCTTCTGTCATGAGGATGTCGGGGTAGATGTCCAATCATTTTCCTTTTGAGCTCCTTTGGAAAGTTGGACGTCCATAGCCATTTTCTTCCCTTCATGATGTCACATTATCTCAACTTCGTCTTGGTATGCGTCGGACATCATCATTCTCATCATCTTCTTCATCCTCATCATCATGGTCATCATCGTCATGATCATCGTCATGATCATCATCATCATTATTCCTTAACTCTGTCTACCCTACAAGCCGTGTAGAGCACCAAGGTATGGTACACCACTACCATCTTACAGCCGGTTTGTTTAGACATATTTCCATATGTCCGCATATTTCCATATGTCCGCACTTGATACCTTAAAAACAAACAAATTTATTTGTTATATACATATGGAGATCAAGAGAAATCATGTCTAACACAAAAATAAGAATATTTTGAATTCTTCTTCTGGATCCTTAGCCGCCGACCGTCAAAGCAGTCAGTGGCCATCACGCCAGATGGCGTCTTGTAGGGCAACAACAAATTGATTCCACTTTGCTCGGTCGGCGGCCATCCTTGGTACAGTGCCCCAACTCTGGTTCATTCTTTGCATCTCAGCCTCCACAGTCCTCCGCCAAGTTGTTTTTGGTCGGCCTCTCTATCGTTTTCTTTCAGGGGTCCATAGCATAGCTGTTCTTGTGATGGCATCGGGGTTTCTTCTGAGGACATGGCCAACCCAGTTCCAGCGTCTGCCAGCTATGATGGTGTGCATGTGTGCTTTGTTCATTCTGTTGTTGATGTCTTTGCTTGCTCCGCCGTCTGGTGTTACTATGCATCCTAGGTATGTGAAGGTGTCTGTCTGTTCCATTTGTTGATTACTTACTGATATGAGCTCAGGGTTGCTCACATTGAGCGTCATGACCTCTGTCTTTTTTAGATTGATGTTCAAGCCCATCTGCTGGCTATACTTATTAAGTCTATCCGTTGTTTCCTGGATGTGTTGATGTGAAAGTGCTAGTAGTGCAATGTCATCTGCATATTCCAGATCTTCCAATGTAGAAAATGTAGTCCATCTTATTCCTCTTGGACTGCCCTCTGTTGTCTGGCGCATCACCCAGTCTATGACTGTTAAAAATAGAGTGGTTGATAAGGGGCATCCCTGTCGTACTCCTGTCTTCACCTCAAAGGTTAGGTTGCTCTGCCCAACGCTACACGTAAAGTTGGCATAGATGCTTTTTATGATTGACACTATGCAGCTTGGAATTCCATAAGCCCTCAGTATTTTCCATAAACTGTCCCAATGTATACTGTCAAAAGCCTTTTCAAAATCAACGATATTAATATACAGCTGTCTTTGCCATTCTGAGCACTGCTCTATAATGTTCCTGTGGGTAAATATATGATCTATACATCTTCTGTTCTTTCTAAATCCTGCTTGTTCTTTCCTCAGTTTGTGGTCTACTGCTTTTAAAATTCTCTGTATAATTATCCTGCCTAGTATTTTGCTGGGAACTGAGAGAAGAGTTATTCCTCTCCATTTATTGCAGTCTGGAAGATCTCCCTTCTTGGGCAATTTGACAATTATTCCTTTGTTCCACTCCGTTGGTGTTGTCCCGGTTTTCCAGACTTGTGCAAATAGTGGTTCTAATAGTTCTGCTGCTCGCTCTGGGTCTGTCTTAAATAGTTCTGCATTTAAGTTATCATGGACAGGAGCTTTTCCATTCGTTAACCCTTTGATTGTTGTGATGATTTCTTCTTTTCGTGGAATGTCTGTATTAACATCTAGATCATTTTGAGCCTCAGAAACATTCAGTTGTGTCTCTGGTGGTTCCTTGTTCAGAGTTTCTCTGAAATGCTCTGCCCTCTTGTTTCCTGTCCCTCTGCTGTGTGACGTGGACTGGAAAAGAGCCTACAGTAATCTGACAGCTTATTGTAACCTTCTAGCTGCTCTCTGATTTGCTAGCTAAACATGCATTATACCAACTGTCTATTTTTGCAATGTACCATTTTTCCCCGCCCTCTTTTCTTTAAACACTAGCCAACGCTGGGTTTACCATCTTCGTTGACCCGTCAGTCATAACAGGAAACAAATCACGCTTTATTTTACTCCTTTCCACTGTCACAGATGAAAAAAGTGCAGCAGTAATCATCCACTTTTGCCCCTCCCCATCTAGGGTATATTTTGTGCTACATGAACGAAGGATTCACCAGTGCAATTAACACGGGGGCCATCTGGCAATTAAGCCCTATGTGAAACAGAGAGCGAAGCGCGGAGCATGGCGTAACTTGTATTTTTGTACAGGGAGAGAAAGTGCGTCTGATTTAAATATCGTCGTCCAGATAGGCTGGATTAAATAAATTATTCTATCCAGAGACTGTCCTTTCTCTTACACGATCACCCTCATGATAAAAAAAAACTATATCTTACCCCTTACTTTCACATTGTCATCACTATCACCTCTGCTCAGACAGCGCTATAAACATCTATTACCTATCTGATAAATCATACACGACATCCACTCACGCGAGCTTATCTGTCAATCATATAATACTCGACATACAGACAGCACGTGAGAAACGCGGAACTGACTCTTTGAAGTGGTCCAGGGAAAGTATAGAAATCCCTAATTTCTTTGATCTGGCAACACGGGCATTCTGCAGGTAAAACCGCTAGGAGAGCGAAAGTCTTTAATATCGGTCACCACTCCAGACGAGAACCGCTGGAAAGACCGAAACTTAAGCCTTTGAACTTTCATCTTTCGCTTCTGAATTTTTGGTCTCACACAGTAATGCGAAATAACGCCATTAGAGATGAAAGAAATTTAATGATATATATATATACTACTGTTTCTATAACCCATCTATCAGTCGTCACTCAGAATTTGAGAAGAATCTAGCGCGCAGCCTTAAACCATTTCTTTTGGATTACTGGTTAAAAAGTGATTCCTGGAGATTTTTATTCTGGAATTTCTACACCTGATCAAAGTGGACGAACCAGCGGCTTTTCTTTTTCGTTTCCATTTCCATGGTTAAGTGTGTACAAGCAGAGATACTGTATGAATGTAACTTATATTACTGGACTTACAAAATCCAGGATACTATTTTATCTGCCAACAGTGGCGTATACCTGAAACATTATTATTATTTTTTCCTCAACACCTGACAACTGTAATCCAAGTGGAGTACTAAAATATACGCTGTGCAGGGACTGGCACTCTGACAATGAGTCGGCCGATAGAAAATCCATCATCATCATTTGTAACAACCGGATTTTTCCAGTTTTTCTGGAAGTGTTCCCCTCCCTTAAAACGGTAAACACCAAGGACCCTCACATATTCAATATTTGTAGTAAACCCTATAGATATACAAATAGACGTTCCAGCCGAGCAGGAAACAGGACTGTTTTCCGCGCCCGCCCTCAACACTGCAAGAGTTGTCGCAACGAAATTATTCAGTTGTAGTTCCTGTATCTAGAATCACATTCCCCTGTGCACCCATCGGAGGAACAGTGCAAGTTTTTTAGAACAGTGAAGACACTCCTTTATGACTCATATCGTCACTAGGATTTATCGTGGAAGTAAACTTATTCGGCGTTCACCTCATTAATTTTTGTGTGGGACGAACTGTGGCCAATTTGTATCCTCGACAGCTGGGATGATACATTAGTCAACAGAACGAGTAGGGATTATGTTCATGGAATAAATGTACCAAGGGATAACACAGACCCAAGGGAAGAAATACAAATTAGGTAAGAGTGTGAGAGGTGGCCACATGAATGCGAGAGTGTGTGTTAACTTTATTGTTGCTGGAAATTATCTATTAATCTTTGGTGGTTCGATTTGATTCTGTTTACTTTACTTGGTCTTCTATTGTACCAATATTGTTATTCTGTAAACCTAGTGCTAACCTTCAACCTTCGGGTAAATATTTTCTTTGGGTTATTTTCCTTTATACGGGGAAGGCGCACCATCCTTCTTTATTTTCCTCTATATGTAAATGCTTTTTCTTGATATTCTTTGGGTAACTTGATGTTGTAAAACAGTTTAGTGATAATTAACAACAAGAAAACTTAACTTTGTGTGTTGGTCAGACCCATACCCATTTATCCTTAGTTTTTCACGTTTGTGTGTCACTTGTTGTCACACATTGTTGTGTGTGTGTAGAGTAACCTGTTCTTTCATTAGATCATCATCATCAGTTGCCATCTCCACAACGAAGGTTGGCTGTAATGGATCTCCAACGTCTTCTGTCTCTTGTCTTGGTGGTGCACTCTGATAGACTCTTTCCTGTCCATCTCTTGATGTTGTCTTCCCACTTATAGCGCTGTCTTCCCCTTGCACGTTTGCCTTCAACTCTCCCTTCTGTTATGGTCTTCTGCAAGGTGTTATGCCTTTTTATGTGGCCAAAGTATTTTAGCTGTCGAACTTTGACCTCCCTCATTAGTTCTCTTTTCATACCTAGATTTTCTAGGACCTCCTTATTTGTTTTCATCTCTTTCCATGAGATACGCCCCATTCTTCTATATATCCACATTTCAAGAGCCTCAATTCTTTCTTCCAACTGCTTATTCATCGTCCATGTTTCTGCACCATACAGAAATGCAGAATATATATAACACTTTATGATTCTCAGTTTTAATTTGTGAGATAACTGTTTGGATGTCAGTATATGTTTCATGTTGTTGAATGTAGCTTTGGCCATTCCTATTCTCTTCTTGATTTCTGTTTCACATCTGCCATCTTCTGTTATTATATGACCGAGATATACGTAGCTCTTGACTTGTTCCAGGATTTCCCCATTTACGCTTATCTTTAATGTGGGTTTATCGTCTGTTTTGCTAATTATCATAGTTTTTGTTTTCTCAATATTAATGTCGAGTCCATATTCCTGACTTATACTGTTCACTTGCTTCACTAGTTCTTGTAACTCCTGTTCGCTTTCAGCTAACAACACGGTATCATCTGCATATCTAAGGTTGTTTATTGACCTTCCACTGATGTTCAGTCCTGGTATTTCTTGTATCTGTTTGAAAATTTTTTCGGTGTATAAATTAAATAGGCAGGGGGACAGCACACAACCTTGTCTGACACCTCTTTTTATGTCTATGTATGGTGAATAATTCCTTCCAGATCTTACTGTGGCAGTTTGCTCCCAATAAAGGTTACTGAGTATTCTTATATCTTTTCCATCAATACCTATGTCTTCGAGGCATTCAATTATTTTCTCATGATGGACTCTGTCAAAAGCCTTCTTATAGTCAATGAAGCACATATACATACTTTTTTGGACCGCTGTATATTTTTCTGCTAATATTCTTAGGCAAAATATTGCCTCTCTTGTTCCACTGTTCCGTCTAAAACCAAACTGCTCTTCCTGGATTTCGCTGTCTACTTTACTTTTTATTCTTTCCTGTATGATTTTGAGCAGTATCTTAATTGCATGACTCATCAGGCTGATTGTTCTGAAGTCTGAGCATTCTGTTGCATTTGGTTTTTTGGGCAATGTTATAAAAACTGATGTCTTCATGTCGTGTGGTATATATCCTGTATTGTATACATCGTTGCATATTTCTGTGATTGTATCTACACCAAAGCTCTCCAGAGCTTCTATCATTTCAATTTTTATGTTATCCATGCCTGCTGATTTTCCTTTTTGTATCATATGAATGGCATTCTCTACTTCTGATCTGAGAATGTTTGGGCCTTCATTAGAATCTGGTGATGGTTTTTTTACCTCTGTTGTCCTCGAATAATTTTTTTACGTATTCTGCCCATCTGTTTGATATGTCTTTCTCATCAAGTAATATTACACCATTTTTGTTCTTGATACAGCTTCCTCCTTGTGCAAACCGTGACCGATTTGATAATTTCTTTATTTCTTCATGCATATCTCTTGTCCTGTGCTTTGCTTCCAAGTCTTCTATTTCCTTGCATTTTGTTTCTATCCACCGTTCTTTTGCTTCTCTACACATAGTACGTATGTCATTGTCTATTGTTTTATATTCTGGAGTGTTTTTTGCTTTCTTTCTTTCGGTCATTTTATTCAAGATGTCATCTGTCATCCAAATTTGATTTTTCTTAGACTCCTTTTTAGGTAAATTTGCATTTGCTGATTGTATGCTTGTTTTTAAGCATTCCCATTTTGCGGTTGCTTTTTCTTCTGGGTTTTCTCTTCTATACTGCTCCATGCTTTCTGTCAATAATTGTTGATATTTATTTTTGACGTCGATTAAATATTTCTGTTTTATATCTGGTTGTTTCAGCGCTGATATTTCTATCTGGGGTTCCTCCTGTCTTCTGTTTCCTGCTCTTTTCAGCTTTATATTTACTTTGATGACGACTGGATTGTGATCTGAATTTATGTCGGCGCCAGGATATGTCTTTGCACTTGTGACACTGTTCTTAAATCTATGTTTTATCATGATATAGTCGATTTGATTTCGTGTTATATCTCCTGGGCTTTTCCATGTGTATAATTTCCTTGGGTGGTGTTCAAAAAAGGTGTTACATATGACCAGCTGGTTTTCTTCACAGAACTGGATAAGTCTGTCTCCTCTATCATTTCTTGTCCCTAATCCATACTGTCCTACTATTTTCTTGTATTTTCCTTTTCCTACTTTTGCATTCATATCACCCATTACTATCAACACATCTGTTGATTTGACTGGTTTAAGTGTGTGTTGTAGCTCTTCATAGTATTCTTCTATTTCTTCCTCGCTGTGATCTTTAGTTGGTGCATACGTTTAGATAAAGGAGGCCAAGACTGTCTTAGAATAAAGTACAGTTGTACGGATAGGCTGGATGAGAGAAACCTACTAACTCCAGAGACATATCTTTCCCTCAACCTGCCACCTGGGAAATCTATTTTCTATCCATTCTCGTGTATCACTCAACCTCTACTCTTTACTTAGACTGGGCCCAATGAACCAATTAACCTACCGTACGACATGCTGTCGTGATGAGATTTCCTTGCTTATCTCTTACTAATGTAATATTGTTTGCACCTCGTTTTCCGCTGATGATTTTAGTTATTTTGTATACTGTGCTTTGCTCATTTCTCAGTGCTGCCTCTTCTGCCTGTCTTGCAAGATCGTCTAGAAAATTCCTTTTGTTGGCTCGGGTTTGGCGTTTAACTTCCTTGTCCAGCTCACTGTACTGTTCGCTATATAGTTGCTTTAACTTGGGGGACTTCGCTTCTGTTTTCTTTCTTTTCATTTCCTTTCTCATCGTTATGGTCTCTAATGTTTCTGGTGTTAGCCAGTCTTGCTTCTTCCTTTCCTGGAATCCGAAGCATGATTTGCTGCTTTTCTTATATATTGTTGAAATGATGTTGAATTTCTGGTCTATATCATCAGTCAATGTCTTTTCCTGACTTTTGGCAAATTGATGTCGCTTCTTTATATCAGCCGCAAAAGCTTTTCTGGTAAAGGGGTCCTTCAATTTGCTGATGTCAAACCTTTTCTGTGTAGTTACAGTTGGTCCAGCCGTTCTTAGTTTCACTTTCAGTTTTGCTACTATTAAATGGTGATCACTTCCCACATCTGCACCTCTTCTTGCCTTCACATCTTGTAATGCATGTCTCCATCTACCGTTAATCATAATATGGTCTATCTGGTTTCTGTCCCGACCATTTGGTGATTCCTATGTTAATTTGTGAATTTCTTTGTGTGGGAAAAGTGTTCCTCCAATGACCAGGTTGTTAATGCTACAGAAACTTATTAATTTATCCCCATTTTCGTTTGCTGTTCCGCTGCCGCATTTCCCCATTACTCTTTCATTACATGTATTGTGTGTTCCAACTTTCGCATTGAGGTCTCCCATTACTACGATAAGATCATATCTAGGTGTGTCTTCCATTTATTTTTGCAGTTGTTGATAGAATTCATTCTTGACCTCATCATCGCTGTCATTCGTTGGTGCGTAGCACTGTATTATTGAAGTGTTGGTGAATCTCCATCTAAATCTTATTCTTATCAGTCTGTTGTTGATGGGTTTCCATTCCAGTAATGTCCTTTCTATTCTTTTCTGTAGTATAATGGCTACACCTTGATTGTGCTGTCCATCCTATCTTCCAGAGTAAAGTAATGTTTCTCCTGAGGCTGTTTTAACTTCTCCTGCCCCTGTCCATCTGCTCTCGCTTATCCCTAGAATGTGTAATCTATAGTTTCTCATTTCTGCTGTGACCCGTTTTAGTTTACCCGTCTCGTTCATTGTCCTGACATTCCAAAATCCTATTCTTGTTTCACGTTTTGCGGCCAGGACGTCCGTTTTCGTGTCAGTGGCTTCCTTTCGGCTTTCACCACTGACGGTCATACGAGCCTCAGACTCCGGATGTCCGTCCCGCAGCAAAGTTTGTTCATTTGTTGTCGTTTCCGTAACTTCATTTCTTTTTACATAAACAGGGGTGTCAGCCCTAAGCTAAAAACCCCAACCTGGAGGACCAGGGTGTCTGCTTTAGTCTGACCCCTGCCCGCACAAACCTGTCCAGCTTGGTAGAACCTTCCAGGAGTAAAACTCCAGCTGGCATAGCTCTGGGGGTAATCAGGGTACGCAAGCCGCCATACCTCGACAAGGTATATCTTGAATTGACTCTTCCATATTGCTGTTGAAGTTTTTGTGACTTAAAGTCTCTTCAGGTTGGGATAGCCGAACCCATGCCCACCACTCCTTAGTTGCCTTTTATAACATGCCTTCTTTTTACTACCCTTTCGGGCCGTGGTGTAGGTTTAGATTTGAGAAATTCTGTTGCTAGCCATGTCTGGATAGTTAATCAAAACTGGTTACTTTCATAAGAGACAATATTGTTCATATGGTTCCTTCAGTTTTTTTTTTAGGCCCCCTTCCAAAATTATTGTTTTTAATTTGTTGTTTAAGCTGGGGACGGTGTGTTTAGCTGAAGCATTTAATGTCCATTTGTGTGTGTCTGTAGAAACAACGTGCGTTATTTAGCCCACCTTTGTCAAAAACTAGTCTCTGAAAATCAGGAATCAATATTTAGTACTGCAAATGTTTACATTTTTATTGAGAAATATGCTCTTGAACACACTTCCTTGTAGACAATTAATACTTGGAGGTCTCGTTTAATTTTTGTTTCCTATCTTTTACTATAACTTAATTTTTAAGTTTTTAGTTGGTGCTCTGGATTACAAATGGTTTTCATTTGAATGAGTAAATGAGCAGAACAATTATGGAAAGTTAAAACAAAAAATTAAAGATTTTATTATTGTTTCAGATCTTTTATCATAACTTAATTAAAAATAGCTTTTATTTAAATGAGTAAATGAACAGAAAAATTATAGAAAGGGAAAAAAGAAGAAACATTTATGTATTTATTTATGTCATATATTTTACTGTAGCTTGATTTTAAATTCCAGTTGGGGCTCCAGATTTAAAAAAAATGTGTATACAATTTTCATCTGAGTAAATGAACAGAGTATTATAGAAAGAAAAAAAAAGAAGAAAAATATAATTATTGTTTCATATCATTTACCATAGCTGACTGTAATTATACAATTGTGGGTCGGTGTTGCTAACAAGTATGGCGTCCGCCTCTAATCTTAAAGATACTGGATTCGGATCCCAGTACAGGAAATATATTCTAATGAAGTTTTTTTTCCGAACCAATGGGTCATAATAATGACATACTCTTCCCTGATCTCCTAGGTAGTGAAATCGGATGCCTAGCTGTCTCGGATACTGGCGAAAAAATAGAAGGTCCCTTGTGCAAGTTGTGCACGTTAAAAATCCCTCGGCTGATGAAAATCGTGAAGAGTAGGCCAAACGGTAGCTGCCCTGGCATAATTTACAAAAATTAGGAAAACCTACCAGCCACACAAATATTTATAGAATGTGTGATTCCTGTGTACTCACATTATGACCCTCGCCGGTGCTACGGAGTTCGTGCACTGTGCTGAGATCCTCTTTGTGTGATCTAAGGGAAGAGATCAGAGCACTGATGGATGTGATGGAATTTGGTTGTGTCCTTTTACTCCCCTTCTTTGCCTATTAACTTTCTCTATTTATTTATTCATTTTACGCACATAAACCTGCTCCATCGCCGCGCCTTAGATTTGTAACCTCTGTTCATATTGCGATAGTGTTATTTTATGGCTAATTGACCATCCTTAAGGATTACTTGTAATCGCTTAAGTTGTTGAACCAGATTGATTTCCTACGGTAAACGGGAAAATGATTGTTGACTTTTATGTAATCCTTTTCCGCCAAGACCAGCATGTCCGTCTAGGCGCATTGTTCACTAGAAACGCTTTCAGACACTTGGACGGATAATACAAAAGGAAGACCAGATGTTGTCTGGGTGCAGCGATATGTTTTACAGAGAAACCCGTCTGGGTAGACAAATTAGCGAGAACACTATCTGCAGGCGAGGTTACAAATCGTAATTGAAAGGTTACCTAAGAGTGACGGAAGAAGTCGGGCCATATATGGGAGATGAGGTCATGTGTTTAAATTTTAAAATGATATTTTAAAACACGCGGGGGAAAGTAAATAACTGACACCCCCGACCCACTACATTCTTGCTCATGGATTGGATCACATGAGAGTCAGAAATAAACATTTATTCTGATTGGAAGTTTTGTCGGAAACGCCAGGTGGAAGCGTGGGCAGGAAAACTGCAATATAACCTAGCAAATTCGGAGGCTAAAACACACTGCATTCCAGAATCGTCAAAGTAAATAGCTCAAACTGAAGCCAAGAAAGAATAGATTTAGGATGATTCTGACCTAATAGGGCCGGACAAAACACGTATCGGAAGTCCTTCTGAACACAACAGCAAGAAAGATCTACCTTTTAATACGGAAACCGGACTCCTTCAGGACCTACTCACAACATCACAGAGGGATTCTAACTAGAAATAATACCCCTGACGCGAGTTCGAGGCATCTTTATCAAGTTGCCAAGACTATTCAACTGAGCAAGAAGTCTATCTTCCCTACTGGGTTTGTGGTACAAATCGAAGAGACTATTTGAGATACTACTCTACGATATCAGTTGTACTACTATTCTGTGGTTATAAGCTTGTGATCAACACTGAAAACCTACATTCCACGGGTTGTGAAGATACCTGCCTTGACCAGGAGAGGTTACCTCTTGAACTGATCTGGAGACGTGCCCTTGCCACAGAGACGAAATGTCGGAAATAGCAGCATCAACACTTCAGCGTTTTGGCACCTAAGTTGCACTTCTAGCAGGCCAAATACAGAAGAACTTTTTTTTTTTTTTCAACATTAAGCTTTCCAAACCCGATATCTTTTCTATGAAGACACCTACATTCTATTAATCACCAGCTCTTATTTATTTACATTTGTTCAAGAGTAATTGATGATTAAATTTGTTATATGTGGTTTTACAAATTCATAGTTGATTTAGTTATTACAGATAGTAGTGCACACGCATCATTCAGTATCTTTAAGAAAATATCTATGTAGATTCAATAAGAAGAATGTTTACTGTTAATTCGCTTGGGGGCTTGAACGAGCTAAATTAAATTATAAATGTCAAGTCAGTCCTATTGTATGGCTCTGAAACATGGAGAACTACAAAAACATCAACTAAAAAGCGACAGACTTTCATGACAGGGTGCTTGCGTAAAGTAGGATTGAAGTGGTATGGCAAGATCACTAATGTAGAACTGATGACAAGAACCAGACAAGAGCCAGTGGAACAAGAGATGAGAAGGCGACGCTGGAGATGGATAGGATACACACTGAAGAAACTTGTTGATACCATTAGGAAGCAGTCCTTGTTCTGGAATAACCAGGGTAAGAGAAGAAGACGTGGAACGTTCTTGAGCTGATAGCAGAGGGCATGGAAGATTCGGCATAAGGTGGTTGAAGGGTGAAGCTCCTTGAGGAGCTAAAGGGTGATAAATAAACACAGTTTTAAACTTCCATATAGGAATTACAGAGGAAAATCACACTGGTATGTTGCCATAATCATATGAGACTAAGACCAAAGGCATTATTTTGTCTTTAAAAAAGCAAAATTATGTTTCTATGTTAACTCTAAGCGGCACATTTTCTCCTGATAAAGGAACGTTGCATGTTTTTCTTGCCATAATAGGGTAAACGATGTTATTGTGTTGCATTAAAGATGATGTGACATATTTCGTTGAGATAAAGGAGATAAGTGACACCATTGTTCCTGTTATACAAGGTGAAGCAACATTCTTCGGTTATGAAATTATGAAGCGCTAGAGTTCTTGCTGCGATAAAGAGGCGGGCTCGTGTTTCATCTCGCGCTAATTAAACGTTCTAAGTCTCTGGCAAGACAACGTCTCGGGGTTAACTTCAAGGATTGCTATAGCAACACCGAGCCGCCGTTTTTATGTTGGATGTGAAGTAAGCTGACAACAACGGACGAAGAGATACTGGATACGTTTTGCTGCATTACAACAACAAGCTGTATCATGTAGGCAAAAATGAGGCTGTGAGATCGAAGACGTTCGCACGTGGCAAATCTGAGGAATAGTGGAGAAACATGACACAGCTGACGCTGAGATTAACGGTAACAATTACAATCTGGATAACAAAAAATAAAAATGAATCTGATAATTACTTGGGTGGATTTCTCTCACGACGAGGTTTGCATCTTATTTCTAAAGAGACGTTCTGGATGTAGCTATGTCGTTGTATAATAATGTGAGAGAAGGTTCCAGAACAAATACTAAAGGTAGTCCCGTAGCTGATTCTCTCATCCGTGCGTTACTGGAATAGTATATATGTGCCCTACCAAGCATCGTAAAAAAGCGACTAAGGAGGGAACGAACGAACGCACGAACGAAATCTTTATTTCATCAGGGTAAAGAAATAGGCATAATTGCCTTTTTACATTTCTGCCCTGCAATACAATTCTCAATGTTTGTACAAATTAAAATTTTAATAACTTCAATCACAATTAATCAATATCATTGTTACGGATTGCCTCCCCTGCTTTGCAGTAGTGGTCCAACAGTGGCCAAAGTTGAAGAGTATCTAAATACTCTTGGCAGAGATGTAGATAGAAGTGTAATGACGCTTCTATCCGAAGAATGAATGCTATATATATATATATATATATATATATATATATATATATATATATATATATATATATATATATGTTCTGGCTCATACGTTGGCTTTCATACATATAAAACTGAAGCGACTATGATTCTTTGTCTTTGATCCATAACCGCCAACCGTCAAAGCAGTCAGTGGCCATCACGCCTGGTGGCGTCTTGTAGGGCAGCAACAAATTGATTCCACTTTGCTCGGTCGGTGGCCATCCATTGTACAGTGCCCCAGCTCTGGTTCATTCTTTGCATCTCGGCTTCCACAGTTCTTCGCCAAGTTGCTTTTGGTCGGCCTCTCTTTCGCTTTGCCTCGGGGGTCCATAGCATAGCTGTTCTTGTGATGGTATCAGGGCCCCTTCTGAGAACGTGGCCAACCCAACTTCAGCGTCTGCCAGCTATGATGGTGTGCATGTCCTCCTGATTACTCCGAATAAGTAGTTCTTGGTTGCTGATGGTGTTTGGCCAAAATATTCGGAGAATTTTCCTTAGGCAGATTGTGTGGAAGGAGGACAGTTTTGACATTTCCTTCTCTGTTACTCTCCAGCATTCCGCACCATAGAGAAGCTGTGGCGTATGACCTACTATCATAGCATTTATTCGTGCTAAACATAAGAAATTACTATTAACTTCTATAGAAAGTAAACAGTGCAATTACAACATTTCATAGTTAATCAAAACACGAGATACATTGAGTACAGGATGACATAAAACGAAACTGAAACTATGTCAAGCTTGACCATACTAATGCTACTTTCGGCGGGAGTTTCCATAGCAAATAGTGACATAAATGGGAATAGCCTTACGTAAGATCATTTGAAACAATGACCAGTAAATAAATAATAAAATAATAGTTTATCCAATGAAACGGTAGCTAGAATCGCGCACTACCAAAGGACGCCCAGAAATATGATTGTTTAGTTTTAAAACAACATGTAACAATTTTAATAAGGAATTAGTCTTTAACAATTAAAATAAATATGGAAAATTTGGTGAAATTTTATATTGGAATCAAATTTTCTCCTCACGGAGATTAAATAGAGGGTTTTATTAATGTCCGTTGCTATCGCCTGTTAATAAGCACTTAGCTTGTCTACGTGAGTCTTGCCGCCGTTGTATCTTCACTTTTTGGTGATGCGGGCACTTCTTCGCATAACTCGTGTTATGTAGGTGGTCAGTGTTGATTCCCTGCTCTCACAACTAAGGGCGTAGAAACGTCAGTCTTCCCGCTTCGTCCTCGAACGGTCTTATAGCTTCGTTCCACAAACTATTGGACAAAATAGGAAACAAATGCCTCTGCCCAAAGTTTTGGGTTATACAATCTCCTTGCACAGCTTTGGATGGATGCAGCTCAGTATAAGCTTCGAAATCACTTTGGTCTGGGAAATTAGAGTTAATTCCTCTGACGGCGGGTGTTCTGCGAAATCACTTTGTCTGGGAAAACTTGTGTTTAATTCCGCTATGACTTGTGATCCAATTTCCTAGGTTTCCAGTCTTGTTATTTTAAAGTCCTGGTCCCTTAAGTATCCAGTCTCGGTATTTATAAAGGCAGGCTTACTTTTTAAGGTTTTACGTTTCCCAAATGCTTCGATCTGTCACTTATAAGTAAGGAATTCTAGGTCCGATCCTTCTCTTTCTGGCTTTTTGGGAGTTGCTTGTTTGAAGTTGGGAAGCTGTCTGTTCTGTGTCTTTGAGTTCGCATCATTAAATTTCCCACTTCTCAGTTCAATCACAGATTGTACCTCCGCCGAATTTTCCAATGGAGTTCATTGTTTATTCCGGCATCTCAAATCAAACCAATCAAATCTCTCTAGCACTAGATTGGGGTGTTTTAATTCAAAATATCCCCCACGTGTTTTAAAATGTTACATTAATATTCCTCGCGTGACCTCTGTCTAATAAGTCGTAATACTTCCGATGGCATCTTCATACAAACAAATCTGTGACTTATCCCTCGATAATACGTTCCGCCCAGACAGGTTATCTGTAATCTTGATACAGACAGGGGCCAGCGGGAGCGAATTACGTATTTATCACCTGTGTTTTTCATCTGTCCCCCAGACAAGGTCGCCGACAGACAATGTGGCTGTATTTAAGTCTATCGTGCCTTCCCGTCTTGTGCAAACACAGGGATGGTCACTATCCCCCTGGGGTCAAATTTTGGACCGTCACGTTCAAAGAGGTCAGCCGGCTTATGTGATAACGTATAATCGGCTGGCCGGTCTAATTACATGGCGCAACGTGAACCCAGTCTGGAATGGTAAACAAGATAAAGACAGTTCCATAGCAGATACTTCCGTAGGGGAATGGAGTGTTAGAGACTTCTCCATACTAGATTCAACATAGAGAGTAAAATAATAAATGAAAGGGCAAAAACTATGCCAAATAAAAGGACGATGAAAGAGAGAAATAAAGAAATTAAGAGATACTGCAGGAGTGAATGAGAGTTATAAAAAAGCACGACTGATTTCGTCACAATCATGATCACATCCAGTAACTGAGCACACACAGGTACATTTACTCATAAGTCATTCACGCACACAGGAGAGAGAGAGAGAGAGTGTGTGTGCGTGCGTGCGTGCGTGCGTGTGTGTGTGTGTGAAGCAATAAAGCTACTTTATATTTAAAGTTCAAATTAAAAATATTACAGTGACAAGTAAATGCTCATGGAAACGTTGAAATAACAAACATAATTGTCGTTAAATGTGTGTACAGGGTTTCATGACATCGTGAATGCAGATGTCTTTTGACTGTGGTGTAATTATTAGTTTTGACGGACTTGGGTAAAGCATTCCATGTTAAAGCACCTGCATTACTAAAACAGCTTCGGAAGAGGTCAGTTCGAGGTTTTGCAAGGTCCAGAAGTAGGTCGCCACGTAGGGACATAGAAGTAGGGACGGGCATGGAGCCGGTTGCCCCATCATGTGTTAAAAAAAAAAAAAAATTAAACCATACAAACTTCAACGAACAACATGGAGAGGTCAAATTCAGAATAAAGCCCATTCAGCAGCCGTCCATGACAAGAATGTTCTATAGGACAATGATGAGGAAGACGTGGACAGATCTGGTGCTGATGGCACTTAACAGGAGAACACGGCATGTGTTTGTTGTCTGCGCTCCTTGGGGAGCTAAAGTGTATTGATTGATTGATTGACTGATTGAGGCAAACGGTGGTGGATCCATTCCTTGTAAAAATGAAAAAAAAAAAAAGAGATCAATTACTAACTAACGAACGAATCATTGAATGAATGTTTATTTGCTTGTAAAATTCGGACATTTTTTTCACTTACAAAACATATTATAGAAGTTTCAGCTGAGTAGCAATCCAACAACATTGTTGAAATGCCATATCAATGGCAGAACATGATTATGAAACAACTGCGCAGTAATCAATTGAGTAGTGGCATTGAACAGCGGTGAAAATGGCGCAATTGTTTGGCGCGGGAGAGAAACACAAAGCATTAATTTATGAAAAATTTTTGTAGAGAATTTATAGCTGGGTTTTCCTTGTTTCCTTGCTCTGACTGCGAATTTCAGATTATATGCTGGTGGCTATTGGCATTTGTAGATTCGCAACAGGCGTGTATAAATGACCTTTGTTATATGAAAGATGCGCTAGCGCGTCTATTTCTACAGTCATTAGACTAGACTAGACCAGAGATTCTCAGCCTTTTTGTTCTGGAGGAACCCTTCAGATTATGTTCAGGTCTCAGGGAACTTTTGCATAAAAATCATTATACCTCCAGCTCATGGTACCTTAGCGTGATCCATAAGTTGTAAATGTAATAATCCACTAAAAATTGCCAACTCTTTCGAGCAGAGAATGATATTGCTTTGGATCTGCTTATTAGGCCAACGTATTAGCCTACTCTTTTTGTGTGATTTCCCCCTCCCCGCAAAGGATATCAACTTCCGTTCTTTAATTTTTTGTAAAATTTAAATTTCCTACTTATTTTTTTTTTTTTTTAAATTTCCTACATGATTTTTTTGTAACCTTATCCAGGTAGACCTAAAAAGTATCATGATACATTTCTACTCTAAAAGATTCTAATGAAATACGGTATGTGCAATAGTGAACACGGTCCTATTACATACTGCCATACGGAGCTGCTCGATCACTGCCCACCACCGCGAGCGCTAACATCACCCAGCGCGCAAAGTTAAAAAAAAGGACGTTTATTATAATTTTTCTTTTCAATCACAATCTCTCGTGGAACCCTTAGCGACCTCTCACGGAACCCCAGAGTTCCGTGGAACCCTGGTTGAGAAACCCTGGACTAGACATACTTCTTCTTCTTCTTCCTCGTTCGTCCTGAAAAGGACGGTGGTTGCGTTGCGTCTGTTTGCGCCTAAGCTGTGATATCTGCACCTTTCGGTCGACACATCCGACTTCTGCACGGCATTTTTTAGGGACCGGGTTTGCCTTCCCATTTCGATCCGTACTCGCTCAGCCAGACTGCACTGCTGCAGACTGTTTCCAGGACCACCACGTGGAGGTGGACGACTAGACATACGATTCTCAATCTATGGGTTCCCACTCAAAACCATGTCTCTTACATTTCCCTTACTTGGAAGCTTTAAGCAGCTTCCCATTGGCTGAATTAATCTTTACATTCCTATATTGCTCCGTGGGTCGCCAGCTTCAACTGTCAAATTTGGGTTTGGTTTTCGTTGTAAGGACCATCTTCTGTGCACATGGACAACTCCATAAGTGCTAGGATCTCTTCCCTAAGATCACACGAAGAGGATCTCAGCAAACTGCCTAGCACCGGCGAGGATCCCAATGTGTGTATATAGGAATCACACATTCTGTAAATGTTTTTGTTGTGGGTAGGTTTCCTATTGTTTAAAAACTTTGTGAAGGGCTGTCAAGGATTGCATCCCTTGCTTTACAGTAGTGGTCCACCATTGATCAAAACTCAAAGAGTATCTAATATGGCTTCCAAGGTATCTACCTGCGCGCAAGATTACTCTTGGCAGAGATGTAGATAGAAGATTAATGACACTTCTACCTTAAGGGAGCGTTCACAAGATATTTCCAGAAGTCACGAATAATGTTGCATTGGCCTGAACAATTGTTAACGCATTATATCTGGTCCGTCTCCTTTTGTGAAGGATTTAAGCAAGGGTTCTGGCCCGTTAAGCCCCCAGTTGGTGTAATCCAACGAAATTCCTCTTATAAGGTATAGCTCTGGTTAGAGGTAAATATATGTCTAGGTATATATATATATATTAAAGAATCTGGCTCAAACCTATAAAAACTGAATCGACTATGACTGGTTAGTTTTAAAACAACAGGTAACAAATTTAATAATCAATTAGTATTCACAGTTTAAAATAAATCAAATGCTGGTGATTTTATATTGGAATCAAATTTTCTCTTCACTGAGATTTAGGGTGAGGATATATCAGAAGTCCTTTTTGCTGGTGCCTTTTTATCTAAACTTTTATAAGGAAGTTCTGCAGCTGTGGTTCATCAATTCTGTGATGACGAAAGCCTTCTCCGCACTCTCTTCCACTGTAGGCGGTTAGGGTGGATGCTTTTCTCTCACACTAGCGGCGTTAGTACCACAAATCGTCTGGTGGCTTGTAACCACGAACTTTAGACAAATAGAAAGAAACAAATGCCTGCTAAGTACATTTGTTCGCCGTAAACTAACAGGCCCATTGTCATGCGCTCCACCCACCAATGTTAACCTCTCAGAAGAATTAAATTTCCGAGCGCACAGTGTAACTCAGGGAATATGATGAAAATTCACCAATATCCTTCTGGGTGTTAACTAGGAAATTGCGCCTGGAGTGCGTGAATAATGATTTGCCTGAATTACAATTAAAAACAGTACATAAATCTCACAAGATAATATGTTACACTTTAGGCACATGTGAGGTAATCATCCCTCATCACTACTCCCGTCGGATTCCAAATAAAGATGATTTGCTGGGGAGGTTATGATGGTATCCTAACAAAGAGTGAAATAAGTGCATGCAGTAACCGTGCGAGGTCAAGCAAATGTAGGTCCCTGATTCTATAAATGATGATGATGAATTGTGTACAGGGAACCTAACGCTACCTCCCTAGATCTCACACGGTCTCTCTGTTGGCTCTAGTGTAGGGTGTATGATGTACCTATTGTCTAGGGGAGAAATGAGATGATAGTACACAACACACAAACACTTTACTTTTCTATGAGAAAGTTAATAAAACAGGTGTTAAGTTTTCTTTTGAACTGAATATTACAATTTAATCTGCCTGTCCAGTTATATCTTTTGGACAGGTCTTGAAAATAAGGACAAGATAGTTTACAGAAAGAGGGTAATAAAACAACTGGACTTTCTGTCCACACAACTAAAATCAAGATATATTTTTCACTGAAGAACAGTTCACAGCTACTACTGTAATCCTATAAAGGGAGAGTCACTGTGTATGAGGGGCTGTTGTGTCATCATACCCCTTGAAATTCCTGAATATCATAGGGAAACTCAGTGAATGTTACTTTTTTACAAAAAGTGTCAGATGTACCCAGATGTATGGCACATCACCTGGGGTTATTTATAAGGAAATTCTCTCCTGAAGATGCAGACTCTTTCACTCGTTCAAGCTCCTCCGTGTTCTTATAATAGTAGAAATGACTGGATGGAGGCTTGAGGGCTGTATTCACTTTCAGCTGGCTTCCTGCCACCAGTCGGTAACAGGGAATAAAACGCTGGAACAAAAGGATACCCTGGCTTTACATCTACTCACTGAGATTATTTAATATTTTCCTACCAGGATATGGGGTCAGCCTTGCGTGCCGTACATGTGCACAAGCCCCTAACTTTGTTTGACTCCCTCCTTGCTGTGACCACACCTCAGGTCCCTATGGCAGATACGCCACTGTACCTTTACATCTTTTTTCCTCAATACAATAATGTGGGGTAACCACATTTCCGTTGGTATGATTTTCTCTTTTCTTTTTATATTATAAATGCTTCAGGCATGTAACTAGTGTTCATAGAACACAGAGGCTTACTACTATAATAATATAACAGCATAATCATGACAACATACATCAATTAGATACATTTTAAGATGAGGACTCAACAATGTCTACTACCGACATGTTCTTCATTTTCCTCAATATCAATACCCAATTTTGTTTGCTGTGGAATTAAACAGAATAATTCATAAATCGTCCTTACCACAATTCAAGAAATATAAACAAATGATGCTGACTTGCAAAGCAATGGCCGCAGTTTCACTCTGCACTGGTCTCAGGCTGGGAAATATTTATTTTACTTTAAATTTACCACAGCTGAATCTCAGCAAAATGTTTAATGTAAGTTATTTTTGACAACTGGCAATTGAATAAGGAAAACCCCTTGCTAATATTGGGTACCACTAGCCAATCAGAAGCTGGCGACTACCAGATTTCAAAATGCAGTTTTGAAAAACAAAAAAAAACAATTCCAAACTACACCGCGTCTGCTATTTAATTGGCTAGCCTATGTTAGTTGCCATTACAACAACAATGTTTCGTTGAGAAACCAAATTACTTGCGCCCCCCCCCCCCCTGCTCACCCTATACTCTCTGTACTCAAGCGAATTTGAATATTCACCTCAATGCCTCTTTCTACGCGATCGTCCCTTTAACGTTATGAAAAATTCAAGTAAGGTTGACTGTCTGTCTGGTCTACCGTCTTGGACATTTTATTTTTCCTTCATAACTTCACTAATACTGGGGCTATCATATTATTTAAAACATATTCTTGCTTAGGGGAGTCTCAGCTATCTTATCATATAAGTTTTATGTTCAGTTTCCTATTAATAAAGATTTTCATTTTTGTCACTGTTCGTTCGTCAAATAATATTTTACACAAGACCACCATTTCCTCCTTTCTCCTCTCCCGCTTAGCCTATGTGATTCAAATACTACTTGTTTTAGTGACGCCAGTAATTCTACAACGAGTGGGGACAAACTGTCTGTGTGTTTGCCTCCGATGGCGTTTGCCGCCGAGTGTAGATACGCATGGCAGAGTGTGGCAGGCAAATCGGGTGTTAGACGTGGCGGGTTAACAAGTTGGGTTTTATGATTTGAATTTTATCGTGTTTCACTACCAAATTGTAAGACTTACTACTGATTAACCTGTTAAAAACAAAATATTACGTTAATTCAGATAGTATTGTGCGGCGCTCTTCCGCCAATTAGTTAATTTTATCGGTTAGGCGGCCGTGTATGCAGCAGATCTTACAAGTTTAAACATCGGTAGTACGTTGGCGAAACCGAAACTGCAACGCGTTGTATATTATATATGCTATAGGCTTTTCGCACTGCACAAAAGGCAGTGGCGGGCGTGTGAGAGCAATTCCGTCAGACACAATCGGGCTGGTTTTATTTATTGTTGTTTTTATGACTAAAATCCATAGAAATGAGTAATTATCCTCGCAGATTTTACCACACACCTCCCCTCTTAAACATGCATCACTATGCAGGTTATTATCTGCGAGATAACTTAGCTCAATGAAGTCTTATGCGTTTCTCTGATTTTCATCACATGGATGTCTGCTTAAAAAGTCGGCACCCACATTCGTCGGACCCGGGATATAATCTATCCGGAATGAGTATGGCTGCAGTAATAAAGACCATCTCAATAATCTGGAATTTTCATGCTTCGCTTGTGACAGGAACACAAGAGGTGAATGATCCGTTTGGACCACAAATGTCCTGCCATATAAATAAATCTGAAATTTCTTTATAGACCATATCAAAGCGAGACATTCCTTTTCACTTGTTGAATAATTTTTTTTTTCGCCTTGTTCAACTTGCGGCTAGCATAAGCGACTGGTTTCAATTCCCCATCTGGTGAGGAAGACCTTTGCAACAATGTAGCACCTAGGCCCACATTGCTTGCGTCACTTCTCACAATAAATTCTTGAGTTAAGTCAGGCAATTGCAATACTGGCCTGCTTGTAAGTTTTTCCTTCAACTCTTGGTAAACTAATTCGCACTGAGCAGACCAAATTATTTTATCAGGTTGACCTTTACGAGTTAAATCTGTCAGCGGAGCACATATAGAGTTAAAATTTTTAATGTACTTTTGGTAAAAACCACACAACGACACGAAAGATCGCACGTCTTTCTTTGTTTGGGGTCGAGGAGCTTTTTTTCAATTTTTCCAGATTCTTGGGATCAGGGGTCATGCTACCCTGATGCACAGTATGTCCCAAGAATTCCAACTCTTTACAACCTATACAACATTTTGTTGGCCTGGCGGTTAAGTTAGCCTCTCTGAGTCTATCTAACAGCATATTCAAAGAGGTAACGTGTTCCTCAAATGTTTCCGTAGCAATGAGGATATCGTCCATAAAATTCGAAATACATGGATTTTTCAGGGGATCCAGCAGTTTTCGCATCATCCTTGAAAACACACTCGGAGCATTTTTCAACCCAAACGGCAACATGTTGAACTCATAATGACCTTCCGAGGTGCTAAATGCTAAATAAGGTCGAACCTCAGGCTTTACTGGAATTTGGTAATAGCCCTTGCTAAGATCCACCTTAGAAAAATATTTTGCCTTGTTCAGTCTGGCAAATAGTTGAGTAGTATCAGGTAATGGATCCACCTGACCTTCTGTGACAGCATTCAGTTTCCTGTAATCTATACACAGTCTATGTTCTCCTGATGGTTTCCGCAACAGAACCACGCAGGAACTATAAGGAGACTCACTATGAGAAATAATCCCTTCTTGTAACAAATAATCTATCTCCTCTTTTAAAGCTTTCTCCTTAGCGAATGGAATAGAATAGGGCCTCATACAGATAGGTGTTTGGTCTAGTAGTTTCATATCATATTCCAACAAATGGGTGTTACCCGGTTTATCTGTCAACACATCTGTATGTTTCTCAAGGATCTGTCGAACCTTCTCCTTCTGCCCTTTTGTCAAGTGATTGCTGATTTTCACCTGCTCAAACGTTTCACTGGTTTTCAGTGGATATTCAAATGAGGAGAGAGGGTCATTTTTCATTTCGGTTGCAATAGACAAGGCCAATAAGTGTGTCCCTTCCTGGATTTGTCTGTCCAGATATTTCTTCAACAGGTTCACATGATAGACTTTTTCCTTTCCCTTTTTGTCTATCTTATAATTGGTTCTGGATACCTTTTCCAAAACTGTGTATGGTCCTTGCCATCCGATCTGAAGTTTATTATTGCTGCTGGGCAATAGAAGAAGTACCTTCTCCCCCACAGCAAGTTCCCTATCCTTCGCTTTTCGATTATAATAAGCAGCATGCTTTTTCCTGGCTTGTCTCAAATTTTCATTTGCCAGTTTCCAACCGGTTTGTAAACGATTGGTCAGTTCGTTCACGTATTGATAAGATGAGGTAACAGTCTCCTCTGCCTTCTCATCAGTCCAGGTCCTTAACAAAGCTTCTAACGGACCTTTTATTGGCCTACCAAATAACAGTGTTGCGGGGGCCATTCCGGTGGAATTATGTGGTACTTCCCGGTACGCAAACAGGGCGGCGGGCAAGTAGTGGTCCCACGTGTCAGGTTTCTCATGTGCCAGCTTTCTCAGGATAGAAATGAGAGTCCCATTGAACCTCTCTACCTGGCCGTTCCCTTGGGGATGGTACGGGCTACAATGAAAGTGCTTGGCTTGAAACAACCTGAACACCTCTTCAGTTAGTTTCCCCTTGAACTGAGAGCCATTATCTGTCAAGATTTGATGCGGGAAACCTAACCTTGTGAATATCGTAAGTAATGCCTCTGCCACATGTTTCGAATCGATTGATGACAGGGCTACCGCCTCTCCCCACATAGAACAAGTGTCTACCAGAGTAAGGATGTAACTGTTCCTCCTCTTGGTCCGAGTGAGAGGTCCCACAATATCCACAGCAACTCTCTCAAAAGGGGTTCCCACTATGGGCATTTCCCCAAGAGTTGCGGGAGCAGTCCAATGCTTTGGAGCTACTCTCTGGCATTCGGGGCAGGAGTGTACGTATCTCTTTATGTCTTCCGTTATCCCTGGCCAGAAATAATGACAAGCTATACGCTGTCCTGTTGCACTAATCCCCATGTGACCACTGAAGGGGATAGCATGACCTAACTCCATCACTTTTTCTCTATATGATTTAGGAAGGACCAGCTGACCATGACCAGCTGCACCAGTGCCGGCCTTCCTGTATAGCAATTTATTCTTCATATAGAATTCTCCTTTATTTGGAGGAGTATGGCTCTTTGGGAGTTTCTTATAGCACAGCTTCAGTGACTTATCTTCAGCCTGTGCCTTTCTCATCTCTTCGGGATGAGTATTTATAGGTTCATCTTCTTCCTTTCTGGATTGTGATCGGGTCTGGACTGCTGCCAAGACCACAGGTCTCGTTGGATTTCCCAAGTAGACATAACGACACCCCAATATCAGAGGGTAGATGGGTGCGTCTATCACTGCTGCTCTGATTATCCCTTCCACATAGCGAGTCTTCACTTGTATCCTGGCAATGGGAAGTTTCATGAGGGGTAGGTCCTTGGTCGCCCCTTGTATCTCCACTGTTTCTGTGGTATACTGATCTGGGTTCACCAAGTGCGAGCTCACCACAGCCTCAAAATCCAAACCTGTATCATAGAGGCACCTTATGGTGACATCATTGCATACAACATCCTCGCAAACTGGGGGGTGATAAGGTTCCTGCTGTTCAGCAGGTTTGTCCTTTCCCTCCTGTTTTCCCCTTTTCATAGCAGCAAATCCAGCAGGTTTACTTTTACAATACTTAATGTCATGTCCCTCCTTCTTACAATAAGTACAATACCATCTACTTTGATGATGAGGTTTTCTTTCCTCATTCCTTCTGTCCTTGAATTGTGCGGTTTTATTTTTATAATCATTTCGAGGCCTATCGAAGTTCTGCTTACCTCTGTTATCAAATTTATTATGGGTTTGAGGAGCCTTAAACTGATCTACTGGTTTCTTTTTAATACCAGCTACCTCTGCCTGGGCTGCATGATACCTTTCAGCGACATTTATTATTTCCTCCAGTCTCTCCGCACCCTGTTCCATGAGAAACTTTCTCATGTCTGGAGCCATGGACTCTCTCATCTGCTCAATGAGTATCATCTCTTTGAGATCTTGGGTTTTCCCCAAAGAAGCCCATTTCTCCATATACGTTTCCAACCGGGCGGAGAACTGGTGATAGGTCTCACCCGACAGTAGCCTGGCATTCCTAAATTTCTTTCTATAAAATTCTCCGTTCTTTTCGTATCTTAACAGAAGAGCTTGCTTCAACATGTCATAGTTGTCCTGGTCACCCCTACTCATTTTAGAAAAAACTTCGTAAGCTGTACCGCGAAGTCCTTGAGACAACTTTACTCCCCATTTTTCTCTTTCCAACCCATAAGTAGTGGCTAATATTTCGTATCTGCTTAGATACGACTCAATATCATCATCTTTTTCTATAAAATAATCTAAGTGGAACCCCATGGCTGATGACGAGGCCCCCTGGCTTGCAGCGGAGTCGGAAGTGGAAGGGCTAGTTCCATTTTCCGGAGCATGGCCTTGTAGCTCTAGCTCCCTTAGTCGTAACTCATGTTCCCTCTGTAACCGTTTATCTTCCCTTTCCGCCTCCAATCTTCTTTCTTCTTTCTCTCGTTCCGCCTCCCTGTGTAGACGTTTTTCCTCCTTCTCAGCCTCGAGTTCAAGTTTCTTTGCCTCCTTCTCAGCCTCAAGTTTCTTCTCCTCCAACTGCAGCCTCTTTATCTCAGCCTCTCGATCAGCCTCTAATTTCTTAGTCTCCCTAGCATCTTCTAACTGCACTCTCCTTTCCTCAGCTAACCTATGTTCTTCCCTAGTAATAAATTTGTCACATTCTGAGGTGACATAATCAACCAAAATTTGTCCCTCCATATTCATATCTCTCGCCGCTTGCACAGCTGCAGAGCGAAACTTGGCCAGATCTGCCATCCTGAAAAATGTACCAACAAAGTTTCTAAATATAACTAATTATAAATTTATTTAATTAAATCTGGGTTTCTGACACTTTCTTGACTTCCCAAAATCTTGGGCAAATATATATTTTCCTGGGAAAATTAGACTGTCCCCAATTTATGTAGAAAGTTCAATCTCGGACAAGCCTACCAATTTATGTAGCAAATAAAGATGATTTGCTGGGGAGGTTATGATGGTATCCTAACAAAGAGTGAAATAAGTGCATGCAGTAACCGTGCGAGGTCAAGCAAATGTAGGTCCCTGATTCTATAAATGATGATGATGAATTGTGTACAGGGAACCTAACGCTACCTCCCTAGATCTCACACGGTCTCTCTGTTGGCTCTAGTGTAGGGTGTATGATGTACCTATTGTCTAGGGGAGAAATGAGATGATAGTACACAACACACAAACACTTTACTTTTCTATGAGAAAGTTAATAAAACAGGTGTTAAGTTTTCTTTTGAACTGAATATTACAATTTAATCTGCCTGTCCAGTTATATCTTTTGGACAGGTCTTGAAAATAAGGACAAGATAGTTTACAGAAAGAGGGAAATAAAAACAACTGGACTTTCTGTCCACACAACTAAAATCAAGATATATTTTTCACTGAAGAACAGTTCACAGCTACTACTGTAATCCTATAAAGGGAGAGTCACTGTGTATGAGGGGCTGTTGTGTCATCATCATACCCCTTGAAATTCCTGAATATCATAGGGAAACTCAGTGAATGTTACTTTTTTACAAAAAGTGTCAGATGTACCCAGATGTATGGCACATCACCTGGGGTTATTTATAAGGAAATTCTCTCCTGAAGATGCAGACTCTTTCACTCGTTCAAGCTCCTCCGTGTTCTTATAATAGTAGAAATGACTGGATGGAGGCTTGAGGGCTGTATTCACTTTCAGCTGGCTTCCTGCCACCAGTCGGTAACAGGGAATAAAACGCTGGAACAAAAGGATACCCTGGCTTTACATCTACTCACTGAGATTATTTAATATTTTTTTCCTACCAGGATATGGGGTCAGCCTTGCGTGCCGTACATGTGCACAAGCCCCTAACTTTGTTTGACTCCCTCCTTGCTGTGACCACACCTCAGGTCCCTATGGCAGATACGCCACTGTACCTTTACATCTTTTTTCCTCAATACAATAATGTGGGGTAACCACATTTCCGTTGGTATGATTTGCTCTTTTCTTTTTATATTATAAATGCTTCAGGCATGTAAATAGTGTTCATAGAACACAGAGGCTTACTACTATAATACTTTAATAATATAGCAGCATAATCATGACAACATACATCAATTAGATACATTTTAAGATGAGGACTCAACAATGTCTACTACCGACATGTTCTTCATTTTTTCCTCAATATCAATACCCAATTTTGTTTGCTGTGGAATTAAACAGAATAATTCATAAATCGTCCTTACCACAATTCAAGAAATATAAACAAATGATGCTGACTTGCAAAGCAATGGCCGCAGTTTCACTCTGCACTGGTCTCAGGCTGGGAAATATTTATTTTACTTTAAATTTACCACAGCTGAATCTCAGCAAAATGTTTAATGTAAGTTATTTTTGACAACTGGCAATTGAATAAGGAAAACCCCTTGCTAATATTGGGTACCACTAGCCAATCAGAAGCTGGCGACTACCAGATTTCAAAATGCAGTTTTGAAAAACAAAAAACAATTCCAAACTACACCGCGTCTGCTATTTAATTGGCTAGCCTATGTTAGTTGCCATTACAACAAAAATGTTTCGTTGAGAACCAAATTACTATCGCCCCCCCCCCCCCCCCTTCTCACCCTATACTCTCTGTACTCAAGCGAATTTGAATATTCACCTCAATGCCTCTTTCTACGCGATCGTCCCTTTAACGTTATGAAAAATTCAAGTAAGGTTGACTGTCTGTCTGGTCTACCGTCTTGGACATTTTATTTTTCCTTCATAACTTCACTAATACTGGGGCTATCATATTATTTAAAACATATTCTTGCTTAGGGGAGTCTCAGCTATCTTATCATATAAGTTTTATGTTCAGTTTCCTATTAATAAAGATTTTCATTTTTGTCACTGTTCGTTCGTCAAATAATATTTTACACAAGACCACCATTTCCTCCTTTCTCCTCTCCCGCTTAGCCTATGTGATTCAAATACTACTTGTTTTAGTGACGCCAGTAATTCTACAACGACGAGTGGGGACAAACTGTCTGTGTGTTTGCCTCCGATGGCGTTTGCCGCCGAGTGTAGATACGCATGGCAGAGTGTGGCAGGCAAATCGGGTGTTAGACGTGGCGGGTTAACAAGTTGGGTTTTATGATTTGAATTTTATCGTGTTTCACTACCAAATTGTAAGACTTACTACTGATTAACCTGTTAAAAACAAAATATTACGTTAATTCAGATAGTATTGTGCGGCGCTCTTCCGCCAATTAGTTAATTTTATCGGTTAGGCGGCCGTGTATGCAGCAGATCTTACAAGTTTAAACATCGGTAGTACGTTGGCGAAACCGAAACTGCAACGCGTTGTATATTATATATGCTATAGGCTTTTCGCACTGCACAAAAGGCAGTGGCGGGCGTGTGAGAGCAATTCCGTCAGACACAATCGGGCTGGTTTTATTTATTGTTGTTTTTATGACTAAAATCCATAGAAATGAGTAATTATCCTCGCAGATTTTAACACACACCTCCCCTCTTAAACATGCATCACTATGCAGGTTATTATCTGCGAGATAACTTAGCTCAATGAAGTCTTATGCGTTTCTCTGATTTTCATCACATGGATGTCTGCTTAAAAAGTCGGCACCCACATTCGTCGGACCCGGGATATAATCTATCCGGAATGAGTATGGCTGCAGTAATAAAGACCATCTCAATAATCTGGAATTTTCATGCTTCGCTTGTGACAGGAACACAAGAGGTGAATGATCCGTTTGGACCACAAATGTCCTGCCATATAAATAAATCTGAAATTTCTTTATAGACCATATCAAAGCGAGACATTCCTTTTCACTTGTTGAATAATTTTTTTTCCGCCTTGTTCAACTTGCGGCTAGCATAAGCGACTGGTTTCAATTCCCCATCTGGTGAGGAAGACCTTTGCAACAATGTAGCACCTAGGCCCACATTGCTTGCGTCACTTCTCACAATAAATTCTTGAGTTAAGTCAGGCAATTGCAATACTGGCCTGCTTGTAAGTTTTTCCTTCAACTCTTGGTAAACTAATTCGCACTGAGCAGACCAAATTATTTTATCAGGTTGACCTTTACGAGTTAAATCTGTCAGCGGAGCACATATAGAGTTAAAATTTTTAATGTACTTTTGGTAAAAACCACACAACGACACGAAAGATCGCACGTCTTTCTTTGTTTGGGGTCGAGGAGCTTTTTTCAATTTTTCCAGATTCTTGGGATCAGGGGTCATGCTACCCTGATGCACAGTATGTCCCAAGAATTCCAACTCTTTACAACCTATACAACATTTTGTTGGCCTGGCGGTTAAGTTAGCCTCTCTGAGTCTATCTAACAGCATATTCAAAGAGGTAACGTGTTCCTCAAATGTTTCCGTAGCAATGAGGATATCGTCCATAAAATTCGAAATACATGGATTTTTCAGGGGATCCAGCAGTTTTCGCATCATCCTTGAAAACACACTCGGAGCATTTTTCAACCCAAACGGCAACATGTTGAACTCATAATGACCTTCCGAGGTGCTAAATGCTAAATAAGGTCGAACCTCAGGCTTTACTGGAATTTGGTAATAGCCCTTGCTAAGATCCACCTTAGAAAAATATTTTGCCTTGTTCAGTCTGGCAAATAGTTGAGTAGTATCAGGTAATGGATCCACCTGACCTTCTGTGACAGCATTCAGTTTCCTGTAATCTATACACAGTCTATGTTCTCCTGATGGTTTCCGCAACAGAACCACGCAGGAACTATAAGGAGACTCACTATGAGAAATAATCCCTTCTTGTAACAAATAATCTATCTCCTCTTTTAAAGCTTTCTCCTTAGCGAATGGAATAGAATAGGGCCTCATACAGATAGGTGTTTGGTCTAGTAGTTTCATATCATATTCCAACAAATGGGTGTTACCCGGTTTATCTGTCAACACATCTGTATGTTTCTCAAGGATCTGTCGAACCTTCTCCTTCTGCCCTTTTGTCAAGTGATTGCTGATTTTCACCTGCTCAAACGTTTCACTGGTTTTCAGTGGATATTCAAATGAGGAGAGAGGGTCATTTTTCATTTCGGTTGCAATAGACAAGGCCAATAAGTGTGTCCCTTCCTGGATTTGTCTGTCCAGATATTTCTTCAACAGGTTCACATGATAGACTTTTTCCTTTCCCTTTTTGTCTATCTTATAATTGGTTCTGGATACCTTTTCCAAAACTGTGTATGGTCCTTGCCATCCGATCTGAAGTTTATTATTGCTGCTGGGCAATAGAAGAAGTACCTTCTCCCCCACAGCAAGTTCCCTATCCTTCGCTTTTCGATTATAATAAGCAGCATGCTTTTTCCTGGCTTGTCTCAAATTTTCATTTGCCAGTTTCCAACCGGTTTGTAAACGATTGGTCAGTTCGTTCACGTATTGATAAGATGAGGTAACAGTCTCCTCTGCCTTCTCATCAGTCCAGGTCCTTAACAAAGCTTCTAACGGACCTTTTATTGGCCTACCAAATAACAGTGTTGCGGGGGCCATTCCGGTGGAATTATGTGGTACTTCCCGGTACGCAAACAGGGCGGCGGGCAAGTAGTGGTCCCACGTGTCAGGTTTCTCATGTGCCAGCTTTCTCAGGATAGAAATGAGAGTCCCATTGAACCTCTCTACCTGGCCGTTCCCTTGGGGATGGTACGGGCTACAATGAAAGTGCTTGGCTTGAAACAACCTGAACACCTCTTCAGTTAGTTTCCCCTTGAACTGAGAGCCATTATCTGTCAAGATTTGATGCGGGAAACCTAACCTTGTGAATATCGTAAGTAATGCCTCTGCCACATGTTTCGAATCGATTGATGACAGGGCTACCGCCTCTCCCCACATAGAACAAGTGTCTACCAGAGTAAGGATGTAACTGTTCCTCCTCTTGGTCCGAGTGAGAGGTCCCACAATATCCACAGCAACTCTCTCAAAAGGGGTTCCCACTATGGGCATTTCCCCAAGAGTTGCGGGAGCAGTCCAATGCTTTGGAGCTACTCTCTGGCATTCGGGGCAGGAGTGTACGTATCTCTTTATGTCTTCCGTTATCCCTGGCCAGAAATAATGACAAGCTATACGCTGTCCTGTTGCACTAATCCCCATGTGACCACTGAAGGGGATAGCATGACCTAACTCCATCACTTTTTCTCTATATGATTTAGGAAGGACCAGCTGACCATGACCAGCTGCACCAGTGCCGGCCTTCCTGTATAGCAATTTATTCTTCATATAGAATTCTCCTTTATTTGGAGGAGTATGGCTCTTTGGGAGTTTCTTATAGCACAGCTTCAGTGACTTATCTTCAGCCTGTGCCTTTCTCATCTCTTCGGGATGAGTATTTATAGGTTCATCTTCTTCCTTTCTGGATTGTGATCGGGTCTGGACTGCTGCCAAGACCACAGGTCTCGTTGGATTTCCCAAGTAGACATAACGACACCCCAATATCAGAGGGTAGATGGGTGCGTCTATCACTGCTGCTCTGATTATCCCTTCCACATAGCGAGTCTTCACTTGTATCCTGGCAATGGGAAGTTTCATGAGGGGTAGGTCCTTGGTCGCCCCTTGTATCTCCACTGTTTCTGTGGTATACTGATCTGGGTTCACCAAGTGCGAGCTCACCACAGCCTCAAAATCCAAACCTGTATCATAGAGGCACCTTATGGTGACATCATTGCATACAACATCCTCGCAAACTGGGGGGTGATAAGGTTCCTGCTGTTCAGCAGGTTTGTCCTTTCCCTCCTGTTTTCCCCTTTTCATAGCAGCAAATCCAGCAGGTTTACTTTTACAATACTTAATGTCATGTCCCTCCTTCTTACAATAAGTACAATACCATCTACTTTGATGATGAGGTTTTCTTTCCTCATTCCTTCTGTCCTTGAATTGTGCGGTTTTATTTTTATAATCATTTCGAGGCCTATCGAAGTTCTGCTTACCTCTGTTATCAAATTTATTATGGGTTTGAGGAGCCTTAAACTGATCTACTGGTTTCTTTTTAATACCAGCTACCTCTGCCTGGGCTGCATGATACCTTTCAGCGACATTTATTATTTCCTCCAGTCTCTCCGCACCCTGTTCCATGAGAAACTTTCTCATGTCTGGAGCCATGGACTCTCTCATCTGCTCAATGAGTATCATCTCTTTGAGATCTTGGGTTTTCCCCAAAGAAGCCCATTTCTCCATATACGTTTCCAACCGGGCGGAGAACTGGTGATAGGTCTCACCCGACAGTAGCCTGGCATTCCTAAATTTCTTTCTATAAAATTCTCCGTTCTTTTCGTATCTTAACAGAAGAGCTTGCTTCAACATGTCATAGTTGTCCTGGTCACCCCTACTCATTTTAGAAAAAACTTCGTAAGCTGTACCGCGAAGTCCTTGAGACAACTTTACTCCCCATTTTTCTCTTTCCAACCCATAAGTAGTGGCTAATATTTCGTATCTGCTTAGATACGACTCAATATCATCATCTTTTTCTATAAAATAATCTAAGTGGAACCCCATGGCTGATGACGAGGCCCCCTGGCTTGCAGCGGAGTCGGAAGTGGAAGGGCTAGTTCCATTTTCCGGAGCATGGCCTTGTAGCTCTAGCTCCCTTAGTCGTAACTCATGTTCCCTCTGTAACCGTTTATCTTCCCTTTCCGCCTCCAATCTTCTTTCTTCTTTCTCTCGTTCCGCCTCCCTGTGTAGACGTTTTTCCTCCTTCTCAGCCTCGAGTTCAAGTTTCTTTGCCTCCTTCTCAGCCTCAAGTTTCTTCTCCTCCAACTGCAGCCTCTTTATCTCAGCCTCTCGATCAGCCTCTAATTTCTTAGTCTCCCTAGCATCTTCTAACTGCACTCTCCTTTCCTCAGCTAACCTATGTTCTTCCCTAGTAATAAATTTGTCACATTCTGAGGTGACATAATCAACCAAAATTTGTCCCTCCATATTCATATCTCTCGCCGCTTGCACAGCTGCAGAGCGAAACTTGGCCAGATCTGCCATCCTGAAAAATGTACCAACAAAGTTTCTAAATATAACTAATTATAAATTTATTTAATTAAATCTGGGTTTCTGACACTTTCTTGACTTCCCAAAATCTTGGGCAAATATATTATATGGGGATTTCCTGGGAAAATTAGACTGTCCCCAATTTATGTAGAAAGTTCAATCTCGGACAAGCCTACCAATTTATGTAGCAAATAAAGATGATTTGCTGGGGAGGTTATGATGGTATCCTAACAAAGAGTGAAATAAGTGCATGCAGTAACCGTGCGAGGTCAAGCAAATGTAGGTCCCTGATTCTATAAATGATGATGATGAATTGTGTACAGGGAACCTAACGCTACCTCCCTAGATCTCACACGGTCTCTCTGTTGGCTCTAGTGTAGGGTGTATGATGTACCTATTGTCTAGGGGAGAAATGAGATGATAGTACACAACACACAAACACTTTACTTTTCTATGAGAAAGTTAATAAAACAGGTGTTAAGTTTTCTTTTGAACTGAATATTACAATTTAATCTGCCTGTCCAGTTATATCTTTTGGACAGGTCTTGAAAATAAGGACAAGATAGTTTACAGAAAGAGGGTAATAAAACAACTGGACTTTCTGTCCACACAACTAAAATCAAGATATATTTTTCACTGAAGAACAGTTCACAGCTACTACTGTAATCCTATAAAGGGAGAGTCACTGTGTATGAGGGGCTGTTGTGTCATCATACCCCTTGAAATTCCTGAATATCATAGGGAAACTCAGTGAATGTTACTTTTTTACAAAAAAAGTGTCAGATGTACCCAGATGTATGGCACATCACCTGGGGTTATTTATAAGGAAATTCTCTCCTGAAGATGCAGACTCTTTCACTCGTTCAAGCTCCTCCGTGTTCTTATAATAGTAGAAATGACTGGATGGAGGCTTGAGGGCTGTATTCACTTTCAGCTGGCTTCCTGCCACCAGTCGGTAACAGGGAATAAAACGCTGGAACAAAAGGATACCCTGGCTTTACATCTACTCACTGAGATTATTTAATATTTTCCTACCAGGATATGGGGTCAGCCTTGCGTGCCGTACATGTGCACAAGCCCCTAACTTTGTTTGACTCCCTCCTTGCTGTGACCACACCTCAGGTCCCTATGGCAGATACGCCACTGTACCTTTACATCTTTTTTCCTCAATACAATAATGTGGGGTAACCACATTTCCGTTGGTATGATTTTCTCTTTTCTTTTTATATTATAAATGCTTCAGGCATGTAACTAGTGTTCATAGAACACAGAGGCTTACTACTATAATAATATAACAGCATAATCATGACAACATACATCAATTAGATACATTTTAAGATGAGGACTCAACAATGTCTACTACCGACATGTTCTTCATTTTCCTCAATATCAATACCCAATTTTGTTTGCTGTGGAATTAAACAGAATAATTCATAAATCGTCCTTACCACAATTCAAGAAATATAAACAAATGATGCTGACTTGCAAAGCAATGGCCGCAGTTTCACTCTGCACTGGTCTCAGGCTGGGAAATATTTATTTTACTTTAAATTTACCACAGCTGAATCTCAGCAAAATGTTTAATGTAAGTTATTTTTGACAACTGGCAATTGAATAAGGAAAACCCCTTGCTAATATTGGGTACCACTAGCCAATCAGAAGCTGGCGACTACCAGATTTCAAAATGCAGTTTTGAAAAACAAAAAAAAACAATTCCAAACTACACCGCGTCTGCTATTTAATTGGCTAGCCTATGTTAGTTGCCATTACAACAACAATGTTTCGTTGAGAACCAAATTACTATCGCCCCCCCCCCCCCCCCCTTCTCACCCTATACTCTCTGTACTCAAGCGAATTTGAATATTCACCTCAATGCCTCTTTCTACGCGATCGTCCCTTTAACGTTATGAAAAATTCAAGTAAGGTTGACTGTCTGTCTGGTCTACCGTCTTGGACATTTTATTTTTCCTTCATAACTTCACTAATACTGGGGCTATCATATTATTTAAAACATATTCTTGCTTAGGGGAGTCTCAGCTATCTTATCATATAAGTTTTATGTTCAGTTTCCTATTAATAAAGATTTTCATTTTTGTCACTGTTCGTTCGTCAAATAATATTTTACACAAGACCACCATTTCCTCCTTTCTCCTCTCCCGCTTAGCCTATGGGATTCAAATACTACTTGTTTTAGTGACGCCAGTAATTCTACAACGAGTGGGGACAAACTGTCTGTGTGTTTGCCTCCGATGGCGTTTGCCGCCGAGTGTAGATACGCATGGCAGAGTGTGGCAGGCAAATCGGGTGTTAGACGTGGCGGGTTAACAAGTTGGGTTTTATGATTTGAATTTTATCGTGTTTCACTACCAAATTGTAAGACTTACTACTGATTAACCTGTTAAAAACAAAATATTACGTTAATTCAGATAGTATTGTGCGGCGCTCTTCCGCCAATTAGTTAATTTTATCGGTTAGGCGGCCGTGTATGCAGCAGATCTTACAAGTTTAAACATCGGTAGTACGTTGGCGAAACCGAAACTGCAACGCGTTGTATATTATATATGCTATAGGCTTTTCGCACTGCACAAAAGGCAGTGGCGGGCGTGTGAGAGCAATTCCGTCAGACACAATCGGGCTGGTTTTATATATTGTTGTTTTTATGACAAAAATCCATAGAAATGAGTAATTATCCTCGCAGATTTTACATATTCTTAGTGCAAATCACAGATTGCACTTCCGTCTAGTGTGCCAATAAAATACATTGTATATTTCAGCTCCTCAAAATGAACCAATCCAATCGAATCTCGTTCAGCACTACGTGGGTAGGGGCGTTTTCAAATTCGGAAAAAATCCTCACATGTTTCACAATATTAAATTTAATATCCCCGCGGGACCTCTTACAGTGATGTCATATCGTTACGTCAGACTTCAGCCGGCATCTTGTGCACAACTCATATACACCATCTGTGAACTCATTTGATGTCCACATGCTACCTATCGCCAATATTGTCTCTCCAGACAGATTATCGTGATAATCACACGCAGAGATGATCCCGTGAAACGATAAACGCATCTACCACCTATGTAGTCTGCCCACCTCAGACGGCTATCTCAGACAGACAATATTCGCTTCTATAGATGTTGGTCGGTTGTTCTTCATGACGATCTCTGTATGTCATGTCATCGTAAGTTTCCTTTATTAAGTTAGTGATCTTCATAATGCCTTATCAATTTAACAAATAGTTAACAAATCTAGTGTAAAGAGGTGAGTTCCATTCCAGACTTTGTTTCACTATTATTCTCATAGTGGCTATCTGTTCTGTACAGGATCTGTTTTGCCTAATACCTGCTTGTTTATCTCTGCTTGAACATAAGTTGCCTATCAAAGGACTCTTTTAATCTCTCAAGGATATTCCAGTTTAATATGTTCCTGTCACTAATAGTAACACTATTCCTCTGTAATGTGTGCACTCTTGTAAATCTCCCTTCTTAGGCAACTTAACCAGATATCTTTCATTCAATTCTGCTAGCATTTGTTCTCGCTCTCTCATTCTGTCTCTCTGTCTCTCTCTCTCTCTCTCTCTCTCTCTCTCTCTCTCTCTCTCTGAGTATACAAGTAATTTGAATAATATCTCAGCAGCAGTGCCATATACTTTGATGACCTCTCTGCTGAAATCTTATCTGGACCAGCTGCGTTTTTATCTTTTAGAAACTTTTGGCTTTCTTTATTTCTTCCTAAGTTGATCTTTCACAGTTGGCTTGTAGCTCTTCTTCTACTGCCTGGATGTTGTCGTAAATTTAGATAGGTTTGGAAAATATTTATGGTCCCGCCTGAGTAGAGTAGATGGTGATAAGTAAGTGAGAAATAAAGGTGTGAGAATAGATTTCACGAGTGAATAGTTTAAGGAGAAGATCTGTCTCTGGAATGAGAAGTTTCTCTAGTCCAGCCTATCTATACGACTATAATTTAATACAAGACAATCTTATACCTCCAAATATCTATAAATATACGTTTACCTACCCACACACACACAATTTTGTGACAAAAAGACACACAAACGTGAAAAGCTATAGTAAATTGAGTATGGGTCTGACCAACACACAAAGGTAAGTTCTTTTGTCGTTTATTATCATTAACTTTACAACATCGAATATCTAAAGAACGATCAAATAAAATTAGAATGTCATACAAAGAAAAACAACAGAATACATGTGCCCTCCCCCTTATTGAGAAAGAAAGAACCCAACAAGTTAATAACCCCAAAGGTCAAAGGTTAGCACTATGTTACAGAATAGACAGTAAAGAAAAGAACAAAGTTCCAACTAATGCTATCCCGTAAAGTAAACAATATTTAAGCAAAGAAAATAAATGATGGTACAGTTTCTGTAACTAAGAAAATATTCACTCTCTCTGTCATCCGTGGCCACATCAATCACGCTTACCCTATTCTGGTGATATCCCTTTGGAATTACAATGGTTCCTGAATATGTAAAGTGTCAGGGGTATTATCCAAGTCGGCCCCAGTCCACCCTCTATAACAAATAAGATTTTTAGGAGGGGAACGCCAAATTTGGTGGTGTATTCCTGGATCAACAAATGTCACCTCGAATAGTTAATGTAGAACCGAGATCTGATGTTCACAGTATTAAGGAAACATCTAGTTGCTAAAACTGTTATTTATGATGGTGATGGTAAATCCTACCGGCTGGCTCTGGGGTGAATGCCGATTTTGAAACAGCGTAACTTGCTGGGTAAATCCGATGATACGACTGTCAAAAGTAAGATAGTAATGAAATTTGTATTACACCACAGTGGGCTGATAAAATTGAATCTTCTTCTTCTTCGTTCGCCCTGAAAAGGACGGTGGTTGCGTTGTGTCTGTTTACAACGTAGCTGTGATATCTGCACCTTTCGGTCGACACATCCGACTTCTGCACGGCATTTTTTAGGACCGGGTTTGCCTTCCCATTTCGATCCACACTCGCTCAGCCAGCCTGCACAGCTGCAGACTGTTTCCAGGACCACCACGTGGAGGTGGAGTGCGGTCTTGACCAGCTCTGGTTCGCTGGTCCTGACGCAGGCAGTCAAGCTATGAGTCGCTGACTGCGGTCTCTATTGCTGCGTCTTAATTGAATCAATATCTGGGTATTTGTAAGTCCAGTTAACTTTACTATTTAATGTTTATGTGTCTCGTTTGGCAATCCTGTTCACAGCTGAACTTGGGGACGCGTAATGCCAAGAAGAGGACAACATTAATCAATCAGTATATGAAGAAAAGGACCAAAATAGACCACAATAAACCAAATAGACCGCTGGTCGCCGTTTGATCAGGTCAGAAAATCTGAACGAAATCCCCACGAAGTACGTGTTAATAAACACACCTTCCACAATGGTTCTAGACTACGTGTTTAGCCTATCCGAAAAATTCTAAGCGACAACTGATCACGGTTTTGGAAAGCCACAGTTTATATACATTACTGTTATCTGCTCTCCAGAGGATGCTAATTTTCACACCATTGCGCATAGCAGAAAATCAGGAAACTACGTTTTCCCCGATAAAAGGTTTTGCACGGTGGCCCTGTCGGCGCTTACCAATCGACAACAGAGACTTAAACCGCGTAACGGGTTGTAGTCCGAGACTTTCCCCGAAGATCAAAGCCTTGTCTCCCCCTGTATGTACGAACATCACAGGGTCCCTCGGGAAAATATTTCTGCCCGTGCGGCTACTTCACAAAGGTCCGGTGTCTCCACGTGCGTCTGTCTGATATCTTGATGATTGACAGATCAGCTCGCGTGAGAAACTCAGGTTATGATTAACTGGGTAATATATGACTCAACCCTGCAATAAGAGGAACAGGCCTCCCTAAGTACTCTATATACATACGCGTATCTCCACAACTATTAATTAAACATCATTAAACATGCGTTGTGATCAGATAAAAGAGCTAACCAAAATAGCTAGTCCCTAATTTTAATTGTGACTTCTTCATACTCAGGGGGTATCTTCTTCTCCCCACATGGTTTCAACGCCCCTGTCACTTTAAACCTTCGTTATCTTCAGCTGGGATACACTCGTTTCTTTTTCTCTCTCTAGTGATCTGTTAATTCTTTTCATATGAAATCCTATTTATTTTTAAAGTTATTGGAACACTGAGGTCTGCCGAAGACTGCCAGTGGCTTCTTGGTCGTACAGTCGTAATATTTTATATATCCATTTTCCAACACAAAGTACTTTCATTTGTTTCATAAGTCTACTTAGGCATGCCTGTGCTCCTAGTTGTTGCTGAGTTATTTGCCGGTTGAAGATCATGCACTGAGTATGGTTATCTTAGTGATCATTTGTTCATCGTGCTTGTTTTATTTTCACGCGAATTAGGGTGAAGCGTTCATATAACTCAGTAGCATGGTATGAAGAAGTAATTAATGTAACTTGAACTCAGCAACATTAATGAAGTAATTAATGCCTTCAGGTTGAGTCCGTAATATTTAATCACATGTACACACAGGATGAACATTTCAAATAGGAGCAGAACATAAGTCCGTATAAGTCATGCATAAATTAATCAATAACGTAGACTGCTGGTTTACGTGTCAATGTCCGTTTAAGGATACAATGCAGTATTGTCGTCAGAACATCACAGCTATATGCACGCGCAGCTAGACATGGCTACCTGCCGACAGTGAGACTGCGAGTCTGAATATTCATACGAATTTGACGATTATTCTCCTCCTTCTGAGGATTCTAGTTAAACACTAACCTCCGTAAGTTTCCTCTCCTATAGAGTTCTAGGACTGACCCTGGTCCATCATAAATGCACATATAAATGGCTATATCATGCCATTGAATTGGAAGGTTAGAAAAACGCAGCTATTCAGCTTGGCGGTCAAGTAACAAAGGGTAGCGTCTCCTAGTTACCGACTGTGACCCAAACAACGCTAGACACGTCATAATCGATCGTGTATGGAGCGTTCAATAATTGAAACATCTATCGCAATATATTAAATGTCTTAACCTTTACAATTGCACGTCTGCTAACCTTTAGCAGACGGCGTTAATATCATATACCGTAACAATTCCCTGTACACCGGGGGGAAAAAAAATCGATAGATTTTTTTTCAAGATCTATCTGACTTTACAATTTTTCAAAAAAAATTTAACACAATCGTGACATATGGCCGACGATGTTCTGAGTAGAACCGTGTCGCGGTCATGTCAACTAACTATTTGTCATAGTCATCTAACATTGATCACATTATATATCAATATTATACATATTATTATATCAACTAAATAAATTATCTAATGTCAATAGTGAATGATAGAATTAAATTAAAGTAAGGTCTGTCGTATTAGTATGTCATATAGGAATTAATTTGACTAATTAAAATTAAATTAATTAATTAAACTAAGAGTTAAATTATTAAGATTCTAATGTAACACGATGTTATGAGAGAAGAAAAGACAAAATAAGTGAGAAGAAATAGAAAGAAATTCGAATATAAGTTTAACTTAATTGTGTGTGTTAAGTGTTAGTGAATAATAACTATCTAATTTAACTAACTAAATAACGTATAGGTACATTAAAAAAAAATTTTAATCTAATACTTGTGTGAGATTTATTTTCTCTTTTCATAATTTCTTCTTTTTATATTTCGTTCTCTTTTTTTGTTCTTTCATTTCATTTTTTTCTCACATTTCATTTTATTGATATTAATTCAATTAAGAAGTTAAGTTAACTAATTAATTAGTATAGGATATGATGATCCATCCGTAGTCCTGATCCTGATGAATTCTTTTAGACAAAGTGTTGAAACGTTTCCGTCGGACAGAAATGTCAATTATCCTAGGATCCAAGAATTAAGTGCACATAGGATAATAAGTTCGACTTGTCGTCAGATATTGTTCCATGATTGTTCAACGAATATTCATATATCGTGTATGGACGTTAGACGAAGTTTCAATGTCAATATGTATACCTTGATTGTCTTTAGTTCAATTCTGTGATGCATATAGTGTTTATAAATATTAAATTGAAGGCAAGGTTAGTTCCCTTATAGTTGATACTTCGTTCTATCCAATGTAGTGATGATTGACGTATTTTAAGAGTGTCAATGTTGATTATTCGTCGTCAATAGGATTACGTGACAACGCATCCGCCACAATGTTTTCAGTGCCAGGAATATGTTCAATGGAGAATTCAAATGGCTGCAGGATGATCGCATATCTGGCGAGTTTTGGGCTTTTGTGATTAGATCGACGCAAAGATGCTACAGCACGTTGGTCAGTCTGTATGGTGAAGGGAGCACCAAGCAAGAACTTTTCTAATTTTGTGATTGCCCATATAAGTGATAAAAGTTCCTTGTCCACTGTGGAATACTTTGTTTCTGCCGGCTTTAGCTTTCTTGAAATATATAAGGTAGGATGTAGAACGCCATCATGGTTCTGGAGCAGGCATGCACCAATGCCGTAGTTACTAGCATCTGTTCGTAAGAAAAATCTTTTGGAAGCATCGGGAAGTCTTAAAATTGGTTCATGCGAGAACAAATTTATAATTTTGTTGAAAGTTTCATTGCATATACCAGTCCATGTCACCTTCACCGGCATGTCTTTTTTTTAACAATGAAGACAATACAGCCGTGATGGATGACAAGTTTGGTATGAATCTACTGTAATATTGAACAAGTCCTAACAAACTCCTGACCTGTTTCTTCGTCTGAGGAACTGCTATGTTTAGAATTTTGGAGACTGTACTAGGTAACGTTCGGATATATCCCGCTCCAATGATATGTCCCAAAAAGGTTATCTCATTACACGCGATCTGCACCTTTGTAGGTTTAGCAGTTAGATGATAATTCCTTAGAGTGTCGAAAACATATCTAAGTCCCGAAACATGTTCCTCAAACGACGAACTAAACAAGCATATGTCGTCAATATATGTAATAACGTCTGGTCTACCTGATAAAATTTGTCGCATCAGGCGAATGAAGGTAGCTGGCGCATTAACAAGCCCAAAAGGCATCACATTCCACTGGTATAGACCTTGTGGAGTGGAAAATGCGGTGTAGTACTTAGCCTTTTCGGTCAGTGGTATCTGCCAATAACCTTTAGTTAAGTCTATCTTACTAAATATAGTTGCGTTGGATAGACGTGGCAGTAAGTCGTCGATAAGTGGATGTGGTTCGCTGTCAACTATAGTCTTAGCATTTAATTTTCTATAATCAACACATAGTCTGATGTTATTGTCCTTCTTCCGGACAATCACTAATGGAGAAGAGAATGGCGAATTACTAGTTTCAATGATTCCCAGAGACAACATCTGTTCAAGTTCCTTAGTAGTTTTAGTAAGGAAATGTAAAGGAACCGAATAGGGATGTACACGAATAGGTGTATCGTCATTGAGAGTAATATCATGACTGATAGCCGATGTGCGACCCGGGACGTCGGTCAACACATCTGGATAAGATTGTAATAGATTAGCAATCTGTAGACGCTGTTGAGGTGTAACCGTTGAAGAGATGGTTACATCCCGCCAAGATTCAGTAGGTTGAACTACTGGTACCGGTAACGGTAACTGTACCTCAGGAAAAGAAGATTCTTCTTCCTGGATGACGGATAAGTTAGAATAATAACAAGTAGATACTGTGTTGTCATCTAGTTCATGAAAAATTGACTGTAAGTGTTCAGGACGTGTATGAAATTGCTTGAGCATGTTAATATGAAATATCTTTTTGTGTCCCTTGATATCTAAGACGTAATCAACGTCGGAAATTTTATCAATGACTTTGTACGGACCAGTAAAGAAAAGAAATGATGAATGACTATTATGAGTCATTAATGATATGAGACAATTGTATTACCATAGCATGTTATCTGCGTGACGCAGCATTAGGTACTAATTGTAACCGTAGACAATGATGGTTAAAGTAAGCACCATTATCATGCTCGATGACCATTCGAGCATCTCTTTTGTTACGAAATGTAACTATAGCTTCACCATACCTGTCATTGGTAGGTGACAACAACCGTACAAACATAACGTCTGCCGTGTCATTAAAGAAATTGCTAAGTGCCTGCCATCTGGTACCTTGTGGCAGATTGCGCACTAACACAGTGCGAGAATATGCACCCTTCCCAATGTAAGTGGGATCAGTGTCACTAACGTGATAAATAGTTCTTCTATTTAATCTTTTGGATATGGTAGTCTTATGAGATGATGTCTCATAATGATTGACATATTTATTTGTCCTAATTTTATTAGTTAAGTTCATAAGAACTTCACCATCATTACCTTTGTCTGGGATATTTTCTCTTTGCCCATTTTCAACAATTTCATTCAGATCACTGTTAATACGATCTTGTCGCCAACATTTATTTTCTGACTTGGCAGTATTCTCTTGAGAAAAGGTATATCTGCCTCGAAATGATTTTCTAATCTTCCTAGGATGGACTGGTAGTTTAGTATACTTTTTATCCTGTAGGAGAGTCTTATCCTTCTCCTTATCGATTTCCAGAATGGTACTGAGACTTAAATTGGAGAAAACTGTGCCACATGTATTTATTTTGTTGGCCCGTAATGTAGCTGTTGCAATGACAGCGTTAGCATTGCAATAAGATTGCACATTCTTTAATTCCCATTCATCAATTTCCTGTGGGGAACAATCCTTACTACCATGGATGCGTCCCAACATCAGATCTGCAATTGGATTCTGAAGCATGCATACCTCAACTTGTCCTGAAAAGAAAGGTGTATTAACGTGGACAATAGCTGTGGGGTAAAACTCAATAGTTCCACCAAATGTCATGCAGCGTACATATTCTCCTGTCGCACAGCTAGGATGTACCAGCGACTGACGTACACCAATCGTCGTGGATCCTGAATCTCTCAGCACTGAGACGACGGATCCATTAACTAATCCCTTGTTAAAAATTAGTAAGCCTGTTCCATCGTTGACTGCAAGACCTACCTGTGGTATAATATGTCCGCAGTTAAGCACTGTTTCTTTCGCCTTCTGAAAAATAAGATTGCATTGTTGGCAACTATTTGCCACATTATAATTAATAGCAAAACATGCAGCAGAAGACTGTGTTGTATTATTGTCAAGTGGGACCTGAGCTATAGGGGTAGTATTATTTGTAACTGCCGCCCCTGTATTATGGTTGTACTGAGATGATCCCCGAGAATGAGATCGATTACGAGTATAATTGTTAGAATTATCTCGTCGTCCTCTATAGTAACTATTATCTCGATGTCTCGAGCCATGATTATTACAATTCCAGTTATTGTTATTATTGGGAGTATGTGATCGATTATAATTAGTGTTATGTTGACCATTGTGGTAGTTTGTTTGAGGTGAATAATTTCTATCTCGTGATCTACCTCTGTTGAACTCATTTTTATTGTTGAAATCATTATTATGTCCCTTCTGAAAGTTAACATTGTGATTTCTTTGGAACCTGCTTCTGTCTACACTGTGATGTCTTTGTTTGTTATTATGATTGTAGGCCATATTAGACGCCACAGGTAGAGGTTCTCTTAATGAAGAGTTAGAAATATTTGCATTCGGATGTGCCGAACAGTAGTTTAAAGAAATTTTTTCCAACTCGTCGATAGTACCTGGTTTACGCTCCTGCAAATATGCAAAGAATGGCTGGCTAACCGAAGATAATACCTTATCCCGTAGTAGCAAATCAACTAATTTGTCGTACGATTTGTTGACTTCTGCCAGTTCAACCCATCTATTAAATGTATTGCATATGTTCGCAATGAATCCTGCAAAATCTTTTGGAGATTCAGGTAAAATTCCCTTAAATTTCAACCTACAGTGTTCCTCGTCCAGGTGAAACCTTCGTAAAAGCAAGGACTTAATAGCACCGTAGTTAATTGCTATTGATGGGTCAGCATTTTGAGAAGCCGTCAATGGTTCTCCAACCAAGAATTCATTTAACTTGAGTACCCATGACTCTTCGGGCAAATGATTTGTTTTGCAAGTCTGTTCAAAACGTGACAGGAAAGATGAAAGGTCGTCCACGTTTAAGTTGAAAGTGGGTAATTTAAAGTTGTAGAAATGTTTAGTTTGGCTGGTTGACGATCCATTTTGTGCGTTATTATTCTGGTTTGCATCAGCACTTTGTGCTTGCAATCTTGCTGTCTCCAATTTAATACGCGCCAATTCCATTTCTTGTTGTAAAATACTTTCCTCTCGTTTCAATTTATTATCTTCTTCCTGTCTGGCGATTGCTCTTTGCTCTTCTCTTTCACGTTGAGCAATCTCTCTTAATCTATTTTCCTTGGCAATTTGCTTCATCTCACGTTCTGCTTCCTTTCTTTCACGTTCCTCCTCCTCTTTCTTTAATGCAGCCTTTTGTTCCTCTTCCTCTTTCTTTAATGCAGCCTTTTGTTCCTCTTCCTCTTTCTTTGATGCAGCCTTTTTCTCTGCTTCTTTTCTTTCACGTTCCTCCATTTCTGCTTTATGTTTTTCCAGTTCTGCCTCAGCAAACTGACGAAGTTCTTGAGATTTATAACCATATTCCTTACCAATTTTAACGAAATGGTCTATAGTAAGCATTTTGACTTTTATCTGGTAAGTAATTATTGATAATTACTGATTAAAATAGTCAATAGTAGCTTCAGAGTAATTATTATACTTACTCAACTTAGGAATATTCAATATAAATAATCACAATAGTACTGAACTCTTATGTCTAAGTTCAACTAATAGACAATATTTTGTAACAATATTGTATCTAAGTACTAACTATATCATAAATAGTTATGATATCTGTTAACTATAATGTAATTACATCACACAATTAATCTCAATATCCAATAATGTTGGGTATGATTCCTAGTAATTATATTGTTCAATGTACTAAGTCACTCTCTTAGTACCAGAAAAGTATATTAAATAATATACAATGGGTCTATTACCTCAAAGGTAGACTATAAGATTATTTTATTTGGTCAATATATATATATTATATTATTATGCCCTAGGCATCTCTTATAAATTGTAGTGCTAATTTCTTGGACTATCACTGCATAATTATGCAATGTCCCATATTAACCTTAAATGTCAGAAAAAAAATTAATTAAATTAAATTACAAGTGTATTATTGAATATAATGTTATATTATTAATGTAGTATTTAATATATATCATGAGTACAAACAAAACAATGATGCAACTAAAGGGTACAAATAATGTCAAGACGCAAACAAGACATTTTCACAATTAAAAATGAATTTATGAACTAAATAAAACAAGCGGAAGTGTCACACGGAAAACGAAGGGTCAAAGATTGACCCGAGGTCAACTGAATATGCAAAGTACACCAAAAAAAAAATGAATGCAAAAAATGATGACATCACAGGACTCATAACGGACAAACATTTAACAATCATAAAATAAATTGATAGTAAGAGTAGTGTCATGGAATATTCTAATCCACATATATAAATTATCAAGTAAATATAAAGCCTAATAAATACATAAAATTAATAAAGAAAAGAGCAATGGAAAAATAACAGTGCTGTCACAAAGAATGTACTCGAAATCCCCCTTGTTTTATGCTTCGTCTGCAAATTGTAACGCTTTCACGTTGATAGTAAAAGCTTACTGTATTATTACCCGCTTTCTTCAATGAAACGTGTGCTGCATTTCTAAGAAAAACATTGAGAGGCCCTGCGTAATGACCTAAATTAATCCTAACATTAATTATATTACGTTACCAAAACGAACGAAGAGATGGACAAAAGGATAAAGAGAGAGGGGAGGGCTGAAAATCAGGAACGCATGCAACACGCTTCGCGCGATACACAAATGCTGCCATCACGCGTGTAAGACTACAAGCACTAACTTTTTTTCAGACGGACAGTGATAAAATACACTACCCTTTCCCAGAGTTAGGTTTATAAATCATAAAAAAACTCTTATTAGAAAAGATAACATTAGATGGGTTTACGGTTGAAAACATAACAGTACCCAGACAGCACATCTTCGAAACAGGAGGTAGAAGAAATTGCATATTTTGAATGCAGCCACGTAGCTCCTTTAAATTTGTATTTTTGGGTTCCTTAGGGCTTGCTGACAAATAATATGTAAAACGTTACGCAAATAGTCCAGGAATTAATAAATTATACCCAAAATAAAATATTGGGGGTGCCTGACAGCATAGAATCATTTCTGCTCATAAGATTTTTTTTTAACGTGTTTGAAAAAAATTTACGTTACAGAAATAGCCTACCATGTAAACTCCAAATTGATTGGAGCGCAACAAATGAAAGCCTAACCACGATTGGTCGGGCTATAAATACTATCTTGGTTGTTAGGGGAAACGGGGAAAGGTAACATTTTTTCAAACACTTGTCGAAACGGGGCTCATTGGTCAGACTCGCTGATATACACACTTGGGAGCGTTAGTTCGAAACCACTTGTTTAAATAAGATTGATAAAGCATCAGTGCGTTGAAGCCAGCTTATATTTGGCTAAATAAAAGCCTGGAAGATAAGCAGATGGGAATTTGTGCCAGTTTGTGCCAGAATTCATTGCTAATCAACGTATCTGTGTTTATTCGTATGAATTGTGGGACAGTGGTCTTGATGGTACTGAGCAGCACCTAGTCAGAGCTTTGCTGAATCCAGTGTCGAACAGCATACTCCTTGGTCCTTTTAGCTATCAGTGAGGTGTCTCCAGAGCCCAGAGGAGAATTCGAGCAGAGGAGTCCTTTCCTGCCGCCATCACGCCAGATAAGCTAACTTGGCCAGCTGAGCTCAACATTATGTCCCCTCATCTTGAACTGACTTTGTAAAATTAACATTAAGAGGGGAATTTACTTGTCTTAAAATCAGGAACTGTGAACATCTCCAATACTAGTCCCTAAAGACAAACTATTGAAGTCATGATGACAAATACCAACAGAGCTTGAACAAAACAAAACCAGTATTACCTCATTTTACTACTACACAACTGACACACATAGAACATTTGTAATAATATATGTCACTACAATATTCATATTAAATACATTCTGTACATAACTTGTAATTTAAATTGATTGTGATTCCTGGTTCCCTTGTAGTTGAATCAGGACACATATTCATTCATGCCAGTAATGAATACATATTGTTATTTGAAAAGTTACGAGTGACTTCTTTAAGATATTCTCATAGAGTGTTATATGTATGTGAGTGTCACAGTGTTGTTAAGAGTAGTGGATTAAATTAAATTGTTTATCTGTCTGTTGTTGTGACTTACACTTCATCATACACATACCCTAGACACATAACGTAGTCATCACACTATTCCAGAATAATTCTGACTGAGATATATAGATATGTGGTAGCAAGTAAGGTTATATATAATACACTACTCTTATTAGATATATATACCTTCACAGCTGATCTCAGTCAGTACACTAAGTCCCCTATAAATATTTATAACATCCCACTTCACCACATATATTGGGGTCTCGCTCTTGGGATTTTGAATCTTTCCCTATTAAAAATATTGGGGGTAATTCACTTCAGGGAATATAAGAATTAAAAGGTATCCTTGGGTGGAATTAAATAAGGTTGAGCTCACGGTGCCTGTGTTGTCCATTAGAGATTGAATTGTTGGTTAGACATTGTATAAATTTACATAATAGACAATGGCGGACCTGGCCAAATTTCGATCTGCTGCGGTTCAGACTGCAAAAGAGTTAGGATTAGATGGGCAAGTTATGGTTGCCTATGTCACGACGGAATGTGACAAATTTATTGAACGTGAAGAAAGAAGGTTTGAAGCCGAAAGAAAGTTAGAGGCTGACAAGGAAATTAAGAAGTTACAGTTTGAAGCTGAGGCTGAGACTAAGAGGTTGCAGATTGAGGCTGAGGCTAAGAAATTGGAGGCAGAAAGAGAAGACAAAAGATTAGCTGCAGAAAGGGAAGAGAGGAGATTAGCTGCAGAAGAGAAGAAATTAGCTGCAGAAAGGGAAGAGAAGAAATTAGCTGCAGAAAGGGAAGAGAGGAGATTAGCTGCAGAGAGGGAAGCAGAAAAGGAGGAGAAAAGATTACAAAGGGAACATGAATTACGACTAAGGGAGTTTGAGTTTCAAGGCCATGCTCCAGAAAATGGTGCCAGTCCCTTTGCCTCTGATGCTACGGTTACTCAAGGAGCCTCAACCTCAGCTATGAATTTTCATTTAGATCATTTTGTTGAGAAAGACGATGATATTGAGAGCTACCTAAATAGGTATGAACTATTAGCTACCACGTATGGGTTAGAGAGAGAAAGGTGGAGCTTAAAGTTATCTCAGGGACTTCGTGGGGCAGCTTATGAAGTTTTTGCAAAAATGAGCAGAGGTGATCAGGAAAATTATGATATGCTAAAGCAGGCTCTTTTGTTAAGGTATGAAAAGAATGCAGAATTCTATAGAAAAAAATTTAGGAATGCTAAACTACTGTCAGGTGAAACCTATCACCAGTTCTCTGCACGAATAGAGACATACTTGGAGAAATGGACTTCTCTGGGGAAAACCCAAGATCTTAAGGAAATGGTCCTTATAGAGCAACTAAGAGAGTCCATGGCTCCAGACCTGAGAAAGTTTCTCATGGAACAAGGTGCAGAGAGGCTAAGTGAGTTGCTAAATGTTGCTGAAAGGTATCAAGCAGCTCAAGCAGAGGTAACAGGTAATAAAAAGAAACAGGTGGACAACTTTAGGGCACCACAGAACTTTAATAAATTTGATCCTAGGGATCAAAACAAAGGTAAGCACCAATTTGATAGGCCACGGTATGAAAATAAAAATAAATTCCCACAATTCGATGAAAGGAAATATAATGAAAGAAAATCTTTCAACCAAGGAAAAAGGTGGTGTAAAAAATTGTCAGATGGACAATCATGACACTGACCGTTGCAGAAGGAAACCTGTGTATATGGCAACCCTTCAGGTCAGGTCGACCTCAAGACAGGAGGAGGATATTATGTTAGATACCACTCCAGAAGAGATGAGGAAGGCACAGGCTGGGGATAAAACACTCAAGCCTTGTTTCAGAAAATTGTCAACTTGTCATACAACTCCAGGCAAGGGAGATTTTTACATGAAAAACAAGTTGATGTATAGGAAGACTGGAGCTAGATCCAAGGGTCAGGGACAACTGGTACTTCCTAAAAGATATAGGACAGACTTAATAAGGAGCCTACATGTGAAACCAGATGGGGACCATGAGAAGATAGGTACCATCATTCAAAAGGTGGCTCACAATTATTATTGGCCCAAAGCAAGATGGGACATTGAGAATTTTGTAGAAAGGTGTAGCATAGCACATGAGGGAACACCCACAAGTGGGAACATGGATCAGGACCTGGACACGCCCCGGGGCAAAATTAGGCCTGATAATAAAAAGAAATATAGATTTGATAAAGTGGACCAAATGGAATGGGAAGCCCCTTTTCACGGACAAGCTTCACTTAACTGTTTTACAATGGCCACTATGCGGAGAGTGCAAAAGGATGTCTTACCCCAGGATAAGCCGAAAATCCCTCAATCGGACTTACACAAACTGGAGGAAGAAGATGTAGAGAGGAAATCTCTCATCAAGAATTTTAAGTGGGGAGAAAGCCCCAAAAGAAAAATTGGTAGCGGTCGTTTTGTGAATGATAATTCTGGGAAGAAAAATCATCACTATAAAGCTTCGAGTGGAAGAGACCATACCGGTGCATGGACAAATAGGTCCACACAATTAAAGGTCCATATGTAGCTTTGTTAAGAACGTGGACTGATGAAAAGGCAGAGGAAAACATTACATCTTCATACCAATATGTGAATGAGCTGACCACTCGGTTGAAAACTGGCTGGAAACTTGCCAATGAAAATTTGAAACAAGCCAGGAAGAAACATGCTGCCTATTATAACAGGAAGGCGAAAGACAGAAATTTGGCTGTGGGAGAGAAAGTACTGCTTCTTTTGCCTGGGAGTCAGAATAAGTTACAAATTGGATGGCAGGGTCCATATACAGTTTTAGAGAAGGTGTCTAGAACAAATTATAAGATAGATAAGAAGGGGAAAGAAAAAAATCTATCATGTGAATCTCCTGAAGAAATATTTGGAAAGAGAACATCAGGAAGAGACACACTTGTTGACCTTGTCCATCGCCATGGAGATGAAAAAGGAACCACTTTCATCATTTGAATATCCATTACACCCCTGTGAGACAGCAGCACAGGTGAAAATCAGTACACATTTAACGAAAACTCAGAAAGAGAGAGTGCAACAGGTTCTAAATAATCATGCAGAGGTGTTAACAGACCGACCAGGGCATACAAACCTATTGGAATATGATATGAAACTGATAGACCCCACACCTGTCTGTATGAAACCATATTCGATTCCGTTTGCTAAGGAGAAAGCTTTGAAGGAAGAGATAGACTATCTGTTGAAGGAAGGAATTATTTCGCACAGTGAGTCTTCGTATAGTTCCGGTGTTGTACTTTTAAGGAAGCCCTCTGGAGAACATAGACTCTGTATAGATTACAGGAGACTGAATGCTATTACAGAAGGACAGGTGGATCCATTGCCGGATACAAATCAGCTGTTTGCCAGACTAAATAAAGCTAAATATTTCTCAAAAGTGGATCTGAGTAAAGGATACTATCAGATTCCAGTAAAGCCTGAGGTTAGACCATACCTAGCTTTTAGTACCTCAGAAGGACACTATGAGTTTAATAGATTGCCATTTGGATTGAAGAATGCGCCTAGTGTCTTCTCTAGAATGATGAGAAAATTATTGGATCCTCTGAATAATCCCTGTATAACAAATTTGTTATGGATGATATCCTTATAGCAACAGAAACATTTGAGGAACACATTGACTCTCTGAACATGCTGTTTAATCGACTTAGGGAGGCAAATTTAACAGCCCGACCAACCAAATGTTGCGTTGGATGTAAAGAATTGGAATTTTTGGGACACACAGTTTATCAGGGAAACATGACCCCTGACCCAAAAAATTTAGAAAAACTACAGAAAGCCCCGAGACCACAAACCAAGAAGGACGTGAGATCCTTTGTCTCATTATGTGGTTTCTACCAGAAGTATATCAAAAACTTTAATTCCATATGTGCACCTTTAACGGAATTGACACGTAAAGGACATCCAGATCGCATTACATGGACACCACAATGTGAAATGACTTACCAAGAATTGAAGGAAAAGCTCACAAGTAAACCCATTTTGAAATTACCTGACTTAAGTCAAGAATTCATAGTAAGGACGGATGCAAGTAATATTGGGTTAGGTGCAACTCTACTACAGAAATCAGATGCATTGGATGGGGAATTAAGCCCAGTGGCATATGCTAGCAGAAAGTTGAATAAAGCTGAAATCAACTACTCAACTAGCGAAAAAGAATGTCTTGCAGTAATATGGGCAATAAAGAAATTCAATATTTATCTATATGGGAAGGCATTTAAGTTGCAAACAGATCACAAACCTTTATCGTTTCTAGCACAGGCTAAGCATGAGAACTCCAGGTTACTCCGATGGTCTTTACTTTTGGCTCCATATAATTTTAGCATTGAGTATATATCTGGAAAAACCAATTTGGGAGCGGATTTTTTTAAGCCGCCATCCGTGTGATGAGAATCACCGTAAACCCCAGAAATAATAATAAATTTCTCTATGTGTATATAGAATAAAGGACTGACATATAATGTCTGTTTTAAGAGGGGAGGTGTCATGGAATATTCTAATCCACATATATAAATTATCAAGTAAATATAAAGCCTAATAAATACATAAAATTAATAAAGAAAAGAGCAATGGAAAAATAACAGTGCTGTCACAAAGAATGTACTCGAAATCCCCCTTGTTTTATGCTTCGTCTGCAAATTGTAACGCTTTCACGTTGATAGTAAAAGCTTACTGTATTATTACCCGCTTTCTTCAATGAAACGTGTGCTGCATTTCTAAGAAAAAACATTGAGAGGCCCTGCGTAATGACCTAAATTAATCCTAACATTAATTATATTACGTTACCAAAACGAACGAACAGATGGACAAAAGGATAAAGAGAGAGGGGAGGGCTGAAAATCAGGAACGCATGCAACACGCTTCGCGCGATACACAAATGCTGCCATCACGCGTGTAAGACTACAAGCACTAACTTTTTTTCAGACGGACAGTGATAAAATACACTACCCTTTCCCAGAGTTAGGTTTATAAATCATAAAAAAACTCTTATTAGAAAAGATAACATTAGATGGGTTTACGGTTGAAAACATAACAGTACCCAGACAGCACATCTTCGAAACAGGAGGTAGAAGAAATTGCATATTTTGAATGCAGCCACGTAGCTCCTTTAAATTTGTATTTTTGGGTTCCTTAGGGCTTGCTGACAAATAATATGTAAAACGTTACGCAAATAGTCCAGGAATTAATAAATTATACCCAAAATAAAATATTGGGGGTGCCTGACAGCATAGAATCATTTCTGCTCATAAGATTTTTTTTTAACGTGTTTGAAAAAAATTTACGTTACAGAAATAGCCTACCATGTAAACTCCAAATTGATTGGAGCGCAACAAATGAAAGCCTAACCACGATTGGTCGGGCTATAAATACTATCTTGGTTGTTAGGGGAAACGGGGAAAGGTAACATTTTTTCAAACACTTGTCGAAACGGGGCTCATTGGTCAGACTCGCTGATATACACACTTGGGAGCGTTAGTTCGAAACCACTTGTTTAAATAAGATTGATAAAGCATCAGTGCGTTGAAGCCAGCTTATATTTGGCTAAATAAAAGCCTGGAAGATAAGCAGATGGGAATTTGTGCCAGTTTGTGCCAGAATTCATTGCTAATCAACGTATCTGTGTTTATTCGTATGAATTGTGGGACAGTGGTCTTGATGGTACTGAGCAGCACCTAGTCAGAGCTTTGCTGAATCCAGTGTCGAACAGCATACTCCTTGGTCCTTTTAGCTATCAGTGAGGTGTCTCCAGAGCCCAGAGGAGAATTCGAGCAGAGGAGTCCTTTCCTGCCGCCATCACGCCAGATAAGCTAACTTGGCCAGCTGAGCTCAACATTATGTCCCCTCATCTTGAACTGACTTTGTAAAATTAACATTAAGAGGGGAATTTACTTGTCTTAAAAATCAGGAACTGTGAACATCTCCAATACTAGTCCCTAAAGACAAACTATTGAAGTCATGATGACAAATACCAACAGAGCTTGAACAAAACAAAACCAGTATTACCTCATTTTACTACTACACAACTGACACACATAGAACATTTGTAATAATATATGTCACTACAATATTCATATTAAATACATTCTGTACATAACTTGTAATTTAAATTGATTGTGATTCCTGGTTCCCTTGTAGTTGAATCAGGACACATATTCATTCATGCCAGTAATGAATACATATTGTTATTTGAAAAGTTACGAGTGACTTCTTTAAGATATTCTCATAGAGTGTTATATGTATGTGAGTGTCACAGTGTTGTTAAGAGTAGTGGATTAAATTAAATTGTTTATCTGTCTGTTGTTGTGACTTACACTTCATCATACACATACCCTAGACACATAACGTAGTCATCACACTATTCCAGAATAATTCTGACTGAGATATATAGATATGTGGTAGCAAGTAAGGTTATATATAATACACTACTCTTATTAGATAGGACGAAATAGTTAACGAACATGATACAAAACTGAATAAAAATGTGAACTGAGTACGAATAAAATACGCCAGTTATCTACGGAGCGGCACAGCTAACACAAATCGTCAAACGATAGCAGATCTGGACAGGTAGTCCAATGGCAAACCTCAATGGGGCTTCCAAAAATGCAATCGTTTAACTGCCCTAAGAAACGACCGAAATCAATTCAGGCATCGTGAGAGCCACAGAATCTAATTTCGGTTCATCCTCCCTACCGCCCACTAATTAACAACACATTAAAACAACCCAAAAAATACATGAAACACATTCAGAAAAGACATGCCTATGCAGGCAAAAGGCATGGACTCAGTATTACTGTTTGCAATGACGACAGTTTAAACAGCTAGACTTATCTTTTCCGTTGCTTAGATCAGTGCTAGAAGTCGTCAACAGCTAGGCTAATGCCCCTGACTGTCTGCTCCTGTAGTCCATATCGTGTGTTTGCTTCAATGGCTCATGTTTCCCCTGGTTAGACTTAGAAAACGGCTTTGGTTTCTCCGACAGTTCACCTACACGACTTTCGGTGACGTCACGTTGTTAGGCATTATAATGAGTACTACGTCATCTTCGACTGGATCATGTGATCGAAAATTGATCGTAAATATTTGTGGTTAACATGTGCGTAAGGAACAGAAGTTTGTTTCTTTTTTCTGTCGTTCCCCGCATTCGGCCGCCACTTTGTTGCTGAGTTATTTGCCGGTTGAAGATCATGCACTGAGTATGGTTATCTTAGTGATCATTTGTTCATCGTGCTTGTTTTATTTTCACGCGAATTAGGGTGAAGCGTTCATATAACTCAGTAGCATGGTATGAAGAAGTAATTAATGTAACTTGAACTCAGCAACATTAATGAAGTAATTAATGCCTTCAGGTTGAGTCCGTAATATTTAATCACATGTACACACAGGATGAACATTTCAAATAGGAGCAGAACATAAGTCCGTATAAGTCATGCATAAATTAATCAATAACGTAGACTGCTGGTTTACGTGTCAATGTCCGTTTAAGGATACAATGCAGTATTGTCGTCAGAACATCACAGCTATATGCACGCGCAGCTAGACATGGCTACCTGCCGACAGTGAGACTGCGAGTCTGAATATTCATACGAATTTGACGATTATTCTCCTCCTTCTGAGGATTCTAGTTAAACACTAACCTCCGTAAGTTTCCTCTCCTATAGAGTTCTAGGACTGACCCTGGTCCATCATAAATGCACATATAAATGGCTATATCATGCCATTGAATTGGAAGGTTAGAAAAACGCAGCTATTCAGCTTGGCGGTCAAGTAACAAATGGTAGCGTCTCCTAGTTACCGACTGTGACCCAAACAACCCTAGACACGTCATAATCGATCGTGTATGGAGCGTTCAATAATTGAAACATCTATCGCAATATATTAAATGTCTTAACCTTTACAATTGCACGTCTGCTAACCTTTAGCAGACGGCGTTAATATCATATACCGTAACACTAGTATGTCGCAAGCTTCCACAAAGGCAAATGTCGCACAACACAAAATTTGTGGGCGCCCTATCTGGGTTGGCCTCTACATATTAATAATAATATATATACATCAATAAAATTGTTCATCTTACCGCAATCAATGAAATATTTCACAAGTATAAGGTTAACTAGCGATCAGTGGCACAAGTTCAGATCGCCGACTTCCAAACCGCAAAGGCAATTGGTCATTAATTGCTCTGCATCTGTTCTTAACCCTTCTTTTAGGAAATATTTTTTCAAGTGGCACTTATGCTTAGCAAAGCGTTAGTTTTATCCCCTCTCTTCCTAGACTAACCTCAACCAATCAAATCAAGTCAAGCCAATTTGACTTTCTTTCAAAAAAACGCGTTTAGAAAATGTAACATCCGAAGATTTTCAAAGTTGAGCGGTTATCACTGTGTATGTCTGTCTTCAATTTTGATTTTCTTCGATATCTCCGTTATTATTGAAGTGATTTTAAAAATTGAAAGTGATTATTAACCGGACAATTGTCCTTTATTTTATTTCATGTTAATCCCCCCTTTTCCTCTCTCGCCCGTTCTTTGAAAACGAAACAACGCGTTGGCCGGCTGCCAAACTGTCTAATGGTCGTTTTAAATATTAGGACGGGTAACGAAAAAGCTTGTGGTTTTTTGGGGGTGGGTATCATCGCTTTGCGTTAATAGATTCAAACCCCTAGCAGCTCGCATGCATTTTGAAAAGGCGACGTCCTTGAGAAAAAATTGTCAACTACTGTAATTTATTACTAGATTATTTGTCGAACTGTAGTTACTTTTAGACAACAATCTTCACCAAGTAATAGGACGGATGGGTAGAAGGTTTAGGGGAAGGATATCCCTTTTCCAGTTGGGTTGGCCACGTCCTCAGAAGGGACCCTGATACCATCACAAGAACAGCAATGCTATGGACCCCCGAGGGAAAGCGAAAGAGAAGCCGACCAAAAACAACTTGACAGAGAACTGTGGAAGCTGAGATGCAAAGAATGAACCACAGTTGGGGCACTGTACGAAGGATGGCCGCCGACCGAGCAAAGTTGAATCAATTTGTTGCTGCCCTACAAGACGCCACCAGGCGTGATGGCCGCTGACTGCTTTGACGGTTGGTGGTTATGGATCAAAGAAGAAAGAAGAAGATATCCCTTTTCCACTATAATGGAAAAATATTCAAATATTGCGTCCAATTCTTAGTAACAGTGTGACCTTTGTCCTTAACGATTTTTCAAATATACTAGTGGGGTTAAAAGTTGTAAAACTACTTTACTAGATTTCGAATCGAGGAATTGAGCGGGAGGGGTAATACGGAGTGACTTTATCACACTGCCCGTGGTCTTCTGTATTCGCTACATCTTCTCGCTGTTAGAGAACTTGATTTTTGTTTGTATATTGTGACCTTTACATCTGTCTCCTGTTTCTTGATTTTTTTTATATGCTACACTAAACTGTCGTCTATAATTATGTACTGTTGTATATCTCTTGAGTTGCATCTTTATTTTGGCTAACAGAAGATAGTGATCTAATGCCAACATCTGGTGACACTAATATCGACTAAGTAAACTATAGATATATGAGTAATTAAAGAGCGACTTATTCAAAAATGGTATCGTTTGCAAAAATAGCTAGGAATGAAAAGAGAAATAAGGACGGAGATCAAATTTAGACATTTAAATTGTTTTAGTCATTTAAAAAGACATAACACCTTGCTGAAAACCGCAACGGAAAGAAGAATTGAAACCAAACACGCGCATGGATGACAGCGCTGTAAGTGGAAGATAACATCATTAGATGAACAAGAGGGAGCCGCGCTGGCGTAATGGTTACCACACTGCTCTGGCGATCGAGTGATCCAGATTTGAGCCCTGGCGAGGACATTTGAAGCAGTGTCGTCGACCAGGACTTGGACTGGATAATTCGAAGGAGTGTCTTCGACCAGGGACTGTAATTACCTGATCGGCTCCTGAGCCGACCCAGCTCTAATGGGTACCTCCGAAATCGGCCTGAATGGCGAGAGTACACATGTCATTCTACAGGGAAAAAAGGGATACTCACGTACAATCAATCTCAGGTTAGACATATTAACCGGAGATTTCGCCTCTAGTAATAGCGGGCGTACAAAAAAAAAAAAAAGATGAACAAGAAAGAGTCTATCAGAATGCACCATCATTACGAGAGACAGAAGACGTTAAGGCGGCCGGCGTGATGCTGACCACATCACCCCTAGTGTCCCACTGGTCAAGAAAATATGGGCCTAACACCATATTCCCAATATGCCTCAATGTGCGTGTAACGGGATCCTTTACCTTATAATCAAAGAGCTGTCGAAAAGACTATGCATCCATCTGTGTTCAGATCTGTATAATCTGTACTTTATTCTAAATGTGAACTGCTTTTCTGGACTAATTTTGGTGCTACTTTGAAATAAAATACGCGAAAGCACGGTGGATCCCTGCCCACCACAATGTGTATGAAATTTAGAAAGCACATACATTTTCCAAAGAAGGAGGAAATAAAATCCAAACAGACGACAAGGCTATATATGAAGAGATAAAAGCAATAATAAATAATAACTATAGAGGAAAAATGGTACCAGGAACACCCAGACTCCGATACCACAGAACCATATTATACATTACCCAGACTCCGATACCACAGAACCATATTTTACATTACCAAGAAGAGACCAAGTCATAGGTTCAGAGACCAAGTCATACGTTCAGAGACCAAGTCATACGTTCAGACTAAGAACTGAACCGGCCATTGCAGACTCAAATACCATCCGTACAACAAATTGAAAATCGGACAGACAGATGTGTACCCATGTGGGGCAGGACAAACGAACAGTAGAACACATAATAATAATAATAGTTGCCCATCGCAAGCGAAGATGGCGACAGCTTCAGACTTGAGTTGTGACACATCTGTGCCGTGATCTCATGTGGAGACCACATACTCCACAACTGTCAGCTCCACTAGAGGAACAGGGTAACATCATGGTCTCCTTGAACTCAGTTGAGGAAGAAACTGTATGGTGACGAGATAAACCTGAGACGGACTGCCAGCTTTTCCTTGTAATTAAGCTTAATCAACCATTTCTGTACAGATACAGTCAGGTATGTCGGCGTCTGTGGCCTAATGGATATGAACGCAGTTTCATAATCCAGATATACCAGGTTCGAAACCTGCTGCAGGCGGTTTTGTAGCAGATCGCTTTGTGTGGATTTTTAACAATGGTATAAGCGCCGTACCGTTCAGAAAGCAATGGCAAACTACTGAATGAAAAAATTGCCTAGAAAAATCACAAACAGCCAATAAAAGCTGGGGTTGATTGCCACGTCCTGTAAATGATAAGCAACTAATTAACAGTCAGGTATTATACCACTAGATAGACATTTTAACAGTCGTTCTCTAGCTCGAGAGACCTTTAGCCCACCTGCTAATTAATTCAAAGGGTTGCTTAGTTGGCCGTATGTCCTTTCACTAGTCATTCCCGTCTGCAGTCAGTGGCTTGCTCCGGATGGTCCCTGGTTCCATTGCCCGGTGAGCCTATCATTTCAGTTATCTTTCTATTGCCTGGTGTTTTCTTTCTTTCTTTTTTCTATTCTTTTCTTTTCTTTTTGTTTTGTCCTTTTTCTTTTTTTTTTTTAAATTCCTTTCCCCTTTCCCTAGCTCTTATTCTTTCTTTGTTTCTTTGCTTCTTTTTTCTTTATTTCTTTTTTATGTTTTTTTTTCTTTTGCTTTGTCTTTTTCTTTGTCTTTTGTTTACTTTTCTTTCCTTTTCCGTTCCCATGTTCTTGTTCTTTCTTTCTTTCTTTCTGTCTTTCTGTCTGTTTTTCTTCTTTTCTTTCTCTCTTACGAGTGCATGCCACTTACCCATGTTCGTTTATTAATAATAATAATTCAAGATTAACATTTTTCGATAAGCCTTGTCCACCCAGCTGAGTTACAGCGCTGCCTGTGGGTTCCATCTAAGTCCGAGGGCCACGTACTGCAAAATTCTGCTAACGTAAACAAAAGTTACCAATTTACAGGACACAATTAAAAGGGCGCTAACTTACTCTGAAATCATTAACTCAAGTCGTATTCTTAAAACTGAGAGCAAAGGGGGAAAAAAACGCGCGCGCGCACATACGCACACACACGCTGACAAATTATAGGGTGTTTTATAAGCAGTCGGAATCGTTGTTGAATAACGATGAGCCAACAAGAGGCGAGAAGAGATTACCAGCCGCGGCCAGTCATTCAAAGCAGGACGTGCTGTGCGACTGCGCGGAACTATGGAAGAAGTAAAGAAAAACCATCGCAAGACGCGCCATCATATCCGCTCGATGGAAAATTGATTTCACCGAAATCCCACCTAGTTTCCTGCGTCGAAATTGTCCTAGCGCACGCAGGTACTAACCTCCATCTGCGATTGGTGATTTGATTCGGTTTTTCATGAATTTCAATGTCTACGATCTCCTGGATAACAACAATCCAATCATTTGATAGCGTTACACAACAATAAATAAAAATACAATGACCAAAGGCCCTTTGTATTTACCGGACACACGTTGAGGAACTCTGTTGATAGAATTACCAGGTAGTAATTGTTCTGGAATCCTCAAAATAAGAAATGTAGGTTAGAGCGCTGGTTTGTCGCAGCTAAGGTACCGGGCTCGATTCACGGTCCCGAAACGCTGCATTCTACCCAGCTGTTAAATGGGACCCTCACTTTGCTAGGGAAGGAAAAAGCAGCGAGGAAGGTAACTGGTCACCCCCACCTCTCGATTCTAGACCTAGTATAGTGAAGTCTCCTACACTTCATTCCCTTACCTGCTATGGGACTACATTTTTTTCAGTGGTAGACAGAAGAACATATGGAGAAGAGAACTGGAAACAGAAGTGAAAATGATGAGGACCACATTGAAAGACCTTGAATTGACGGCACACGACTTTAGGAATTGGCATGTGCTTGCCTTAGGCTTACGCTCTTATGGGAGCTGTAGGGTATTGATTGACAGACTGATTATAGACCCGGGGGTCTCTGAAGGGACGAAGAAAGAATATGCCTCCTGCTGCCCCATGCATGTCGTATGAGGCGACTAATATGCAATTGTGCATGGGGCTGTCAATCTCATCATGTAAGACAAATTTCTTCAGAAACTGCCATTGCAACAGCACATGAATGCTTTCATCTTTCATGCAAGGTTCCTGTAATGGGACCAGCTGCCACGGTGGCTCTACGCTCGAAAGAGAACAAAAAGGGGGACGAATATGATGACAATCACTTAAGAATTCCCATACATTATAAATAAATCGTGCTAGTGAGTCTTCTCAACCCGTGTCTTTCCATCTCGAGCATAAGGTTGCAACTGTGTTTCGCCATCGACTTCTATTATGGCTCGTCTTTTCAGTGCCGAGAACCCCGCTACTATGGCTACCTCTTCCACGGATCATCTCAAGGTTTGTCTTGCATCTCCACTCATCTCTTCCCATGTGGTTTCCAGCCAAAAGCATAGCAGTTTATACTGGCTGGTTGTTGACTGTGTGTTTGTGTTCTATCCATCGCCAACTTCATTTATTCTCAAGGTGCATTGGTCGGTGTCTGTATCTTTAACAGGTATGTAATGTAATCTTGCCAAATGACACGGAAAGGGTGACGGAGACATTACATTCTGTTGACGAATGTTTTGAGTTTGTCTGTGATATCCTTACTGCCACGTCACGTTTTTGAGATGTCATGTAAGACAGTATTTAAGTTTATATTACTATCATCATCATCATGTGACGTATTCTTTCCAGAACGTTGTCTCCATTACAGCTGCTCTGAACGCATCACGATTCTGGGCAAGTCGACCTGCATCAGCCAAAGACAAGTTCAGACTCTCTGTGATGTCCTGGGTCCACCGTCGTCTAGGTCGACCCCTTCCCCTTTTTCCAGGGACCATGCCTTCCATCACTGTTTTTTCCAGGCTATTATGTCTTTTTATATGACCGAAAAATTTCAGCTTCCTTATTGCGATGGTATTTAGGAGCCAATGTTCCTGTACGTTTAGTGAGTGCAGTACTTCTCTGTTGGTCTTTTTTTCTGTCCAGGGTATTCTCAACATCCTTCTGTAGCATTTCATTTCGAATGATGTAATCTTTTTTGCAACTGTTTTATTGAGTGTCCAAGTCTCGCAGCCGTATGTTGCCACTGGGAATATACATGCTCTGATCAGTTGTAACTTTGTTTCTTTGCTTGTGCCTTGCCATAGGTTTTTCATCTGTATTAGTTTATGTGAAGCAATTGCAAGTCTTCTTTTAATTTCTACTGCACAGTCGCCAGAGCTGTTGATGATTGATCCTAAGTATTCGAATTCATTAACACTTCCAGTTCTTCGTTATCAATTTCAATTTCTGGTTTGGTCTTTACTTTATCTGTTGTCAATACTTTGGTCTTCTTGGTGTTTAGGTATAGATTCTGGGCCTCGCTGTGTTTTTTGGTGGACAGAAGTAATTGTTCAAGTCCTTCTGGGTTGGTCGATAGGAGGACTGTGTCGTCAGCATATCTGATTTCCGGGATCTGGTACCCGCCGATGTTAAATGAGTCAAACTCTGTGTGTTCTTGGTCATCTCTTACATTTCTCATGATATTCTCGGCATAAATGTTAAACAGGTAAGGGGAAAGGGTACAGCCTTGTCTTACTCCTTTCTGTACTTCAAACCATTCTGATGTTTCCCCCTCTATTCTTACGGCTGCCTGTTGTTCTTGGTACAGCAGTGCGATGAGTTGTATAAGGTGGTTTGGAAATCCCATATTTTTCATAATAGCCCATAACTGCTGATGTTGTACACAATCGAAAGCTTTGGTGTAATCAATGAAACAAGTATGTAGGTCAACGTTGAATTCTCTACACTTCTCTATGATGATCCTCATGTTGAATATATGATCTCTAGTGCCTCTACCTGGTCGAAAACCCGCCTGTACTTCGTTTATTTCTGTTTCTAGCTTTTGTTGCATCCTTTTCATTATGATTTGTAATAGTATTTTGCTGGCATGGCTTATAAGAGCTATAGTTCTGTAGTTTTATATTACTATAGAATACTTTTATTTTCCTGACAAATGACTGCCAAGTTCTTTACTGGTTTATGAAAGTTGAAAACAACCTGATTTTTTTATTCTGACATTGACATCTTGATGTATGTCTCCAGTTATTGACATCATGGTTTATTTGTGCTGTCATTGGTATCCTGGTTTATTTGTCCTGTCATTGGTATCCTGGTTTATTTGTCCTGTCATTGACATCCTAGTTTATTTGTCATGTCATCGACATCCTGGTTTATTTGTCCTGTCATTGACATCCTGGTTTATTTGTCCTGTCATTGACATCCTGGTTTGTTTGTCCTGTCAATGACATTCTGGTTTAATTGTCCTGTCGTTGACATCCTGGTTTATTTCTCCTGACATTGACTCACATACATAGTAGGGTGCATGTGGCCTTCAAATTCTTGCATTAATGTTCCGCCTATGGCTGTATTTGAAGCGTCCACTCTGAGAACAAAAGGATATGGAATGTCAGGTAACCTCAAAATTGGTGATTTCGAAAAGGCAATTTTAAGCAAATTTAAAGCCACATGACACGCATGCGACCAAACTACCCTATTTGACGCGTTCTTTTTTTACCAACGCAGAAAAAACTGAAGTCACATCCGAAAAAAATTAGACATAAATTTTCTATAAAAGTCTATCATCAAACTACGAACTTGTTTTTTTGTTCGAGAAATTTCAAGATTCAGAATTTTAGAAACAGTAGAATCTTGAGGTTTTAGAAACTCACCTCCAATCCTATGACCAAGAAAGGAAATTTTAGTATATCCTATTCTGGTTTTGGAGGGTCTAGCAGTAATGTTGTGAAAGCGTAGGGTATTCAACAAAGAATGACTTCCGATAAGATGTTCATCACAAGTATGATGAAATAAACAGATAGCAGCAATGTAAGTGATAAAGTCATTACGAACAGAGAAAATCTTTCGCATCCTGCGAATAAAAGTAGTCGTAGATAGTCTATTTAAGTAGAGAATCTAACAAAGTAAGATGCTCCCCATAGCAAAAAAAAACTAGAAATCGTCAAAGTACAATCTCTAGATGTGTGCCTTCATATACACAAACATTAAGATGTACAGCCCCGTTAGTATCATCATAAGTACCAAAAGGAAACAAGAATTCATGTACACGATGAATGGGCAGCGAGCATTCACGTCCCTGCACCAGAACAAATATAAAGTTACTATTTTGTGCAACTGGCATACCACGACCTGTAACATTTGAAAAAAGAACAAATATTATTAACACCGCCACACTACCCAATGAAGTGGCCAGAACATACCATATAAACTCATGGTATGTCAGCATCTGAAAGACAAAAGTTGAAATAATATTAATATCCTTGATGTACCTATATGAACAGAAAAAAATCATATATTACAAGGACAATTGCAAAGAGGACAACAAACAGACAATCATATAATTTCGACTGAATAGTACACCACCAAACCATATTTGACATCAGACCAACCTCGACATTAACAATGTCAGGTACAACAACATCAATGATAGATGCGGATGGTCTCCTATTATAAATTTTCCTTCATCACCATCATCATTACTTCCAATAGTGTCACTCCGAGTACGAACATGTACCCGAGCATATACAAACCCAGGAGCTTGAGCTCTGGTAGTATCACCTCTGACAGTATACACATGTCGCTTATTCTCCCACCTCAAAATATCAATGTAGTATAACCAGGTAGTCCCGGGATATGGATTAAAATTATCCCAGCTACTGGTTTAGAAAACAGATATACTATAGACCTGAATGTACGATACGGGTATCTAAAGATACTGCTGCAGTGGGATAACATTCCACTGTACCCCTAAATGTAATAAATTGGAGCCTATCTCCTGTGTAATCCGTAGGGTCCACCAATGAACCTCGAACCCCTACATTGGCAGTCGCCGTGTCCCCAAATATAGAGACAAAATGGATGTTCATAAAATCCCCATAAAAAACCATCTATACTGTCCCAAAACATGAGGACATGACTGGCAAAAGATGTCCACACTGGACTATAAGAACCCCATCAAGCTGAAATAGAAAATTCCAGTTAGAACAATCAGCACTGTTTTACAAGCCCACACCAGAATCATTATCATTCAGAGATAAATTATTATCATCAAGATGCACAACAGCATCAAAATCTGTGTGGTGCGGAATGATGTAGCAACTGTACATCAAGACAATGGTCTCGAAAGTAAGCACCGTTGTCACGATGGACAACCATACGTGCATCCCTATTTGAATAAAAATAAACAAGTGCTTCCCTAACATTGAAATTGTTGATAGGTAACAGACGAACAAATGTTACGTCCGTAGTGAATTGAAAAAAATTCACCTAGTGCCTGCCATGTAGTATCTGGTGGCAGATTTTGCACTAGCAAGATGCGTGAGTAAGCACCTCTAGTCACATGAGACCCATGGACATGTTTATTTCTCTTTGATTTCATATCTTTATTGTAGAGTGAATCATACTGGCTGGACTGAGTATGTCGCCCATTTCCCTTCAAACCTGAAGGTTTGTAGCATGTCGCAGAAGACAGCCTAATAGGTGCAGTTAAGCCCTTTTCTCCAGATGCATTAGTATTTGTTTAAATAGGCAAGTTTTTTCATAATCTTTATCATTAGAAATAAGTGTCACTCCATGATCCTTATCAGTAACCTTAGTGTCATCTTTTACCACCTCATCAGTACTCTTAAGAGTAGATAAACTGTGAGCATGCAGTTTACACCGAGGATGCTGAACAGTACCGACATCAGCATCAATTGTCTTTTGACGACAAAGCTGTGTATAGCGATCCTTATCAAAATAAATGGACCCAACATGAACAACATCAGTCACGTTAAGATCACATTGAACAAACTGGTCTGTACCTCTACGACACAGAACCTGCAAGTTTGCAATGTTTTTATCATTGATGTTAGGCTTCTCAGGACCAGAGGTAACCTGATTCTGTTGATCGTGGGAAACATTTTTCCTCCTGAGCACAGGATGATTTGTTAAACAGTTTGTCACACTGTTTTTACTGCTGTCGGCATGTCGCCACGATTCACTCTTATTATAGTGACCAGAACCACTGGTATCATAGTGATGTCGAGGAAAGTTGTACCTGCCTCGACATGATCTCTTCACCTTTTCAGGTTGTACTGGCCTGTTTTTGTCACATTTAGTACTACCGGCATGTTGTACCAGAGTTTTTTCATATCTCATGTTGGACAATATATTTCTGTCTACCACAACATCCAGTAAACCCTCAACTCTTTTTCTAGCTTTAGCAATCTCCAAATCTTTGAGTGACATTTCTTCACTCAGCTTAATATTCACCTCCACCAGCTTTACAATTTTACTTCTCTCCTCAAGAAGTAATTTCTCAAAATTAGCCACCTTATCCTGAGTCAATTTTTCATGTTGTCTTTGACAACATGTTAGTTCTTGATTTTTAAGGTCAAGTGCTGCAATTTTACTCTCGAACTTTGCCTCCCACATGGCTCTCTTATTCGTTGCCATTTTTTCCAATTTCCTTATATGTGCCTCCTGCATATGTGGCTGTAGTAAGGCAACTTGAATCTTAAGACCACGAATTTGAGCAACTTGTGCCAGAATCTGAGCTGTCATAGCTTCCTTTGCTTTATAAAAATTTTCTTTAATACCAACAATCTTATTAGAAAAATCATCACTGTTCTTGTCAAGTTTCCTCTGACAGGCTGCAACATTGTAGTTCCTGAACTTCAGAGTCCAAAGTTTTATTCTCAATTAATTCAGTATCTAATGACTCCTTACAACTTGCAAGATCCACTTTCAATGATCTAAAGTTTGATCTATGCACCTCTGCCTGCAATTTTAAAGTCCTCACCTCTTCGTTTAAATCATCAATTAATCTCTCCCTGTCTTCAATGACCTGCAACAACTCATTTTCTCTCCAATACCATTCCCCTTCCATAGAAAACTCATCACCTCCTCCATTCTCTACCTCCTCCAAATTCTCCATAATAAATCTCTGAAGAGCTGGTCCCTGGTGTAGCAAAGTTAGATTTTGCTAGGGAGGTTATGATGGTATCCTAAAAAGAATGAAATCCGTGTATGTATTAACCGTGTGAGGTCAAGCACATGTAGGCCCCTGACTCTATAAATGATGATGATGAATTATGTGCAGGGAACCTAACGCTACCTCCCTAGATCTCACACGGTCACTATTTTGGCTCTAGTGTCTGGTGTATGATGTACCTAGTGTCTAGGGGAGAAATGAAATGATGGTACACAACACAAAAACACTTTAAGTTTCTATGAGGAAGTGAATAAAACCTGTGGTTAAGTTTTTCTTTAAATTTGATAATTTTTTGTACAATTTATTTTGCCTGTCCAGTCATATCGTTTGGACAGGTCTTTGAAAATGAGGACAAGATAGTTTACATAAAAGATTAACTAAAATTGTGTGGACAATCTGCCCAAATAACTACAAAGTTAATATATGTCTTTCCTGTTGGAATGTTCACAGTTTACACTTTATTCTTCTAAGAGGGAGAGTCACTGTTTATGAGGGGCTGTATTATCATCATACCCCATCAACTTCCTGAGTATGATTTGAAATACCAAGATTTATTTAAACCGAAACTGTCAGATATACCCAGGTCCTTAACATATCACCTGGGGTTTCTTGTTGAATGATAAGATAGTGTGTAGTTGCAGAAATATCGATATCACGTCACACGCCCAAGCTCCTGCTGTTATCTCTTGACAGCATACATGAAGTGTCGGAGACTTCTTGGCGTTATCGTCACTCCTCAGGTTTCCTGTCACCAGCTGGCAACAGGAAACGAAACCTCTGCAACAAAAGGACACCCTGGCCTTTTACATCTGATCACTTATTCTTTTATTTAATTTCATACGTGGGTATGGGGTCAGCCTCGCGTGCATTTCAGGTGCACTCACCCCCTAATTTTTCATGACACCCACCTTGCTGTGACCACCCCTCAGGTCCCTATGGCAGATACGCCACTGTACGTTTACATAGTTTTCCTCCATAAAATAATGTGGAGTAACCACATTTCCTTTGATATGATTTTCTCTTCTTTTCTTTTATATATATATATATATATATATATATATATATATATATATATATATATATATATATATATATATATATATATATATATATATATATATATATATATATATATATATATATATATATACTTCAGGCATGTTGAACAGTGTTCATGGAACACGGAGGCTTACTAATATACTATAATACAATAATATTCAAACATAATCATGACAACATACATTAGTTAGATACATTTCAACGTGAGGACCCAACAATGTCTGCTCCCGGCACGTCCTTCACTTTTTCCCAATAGCAGTATCTAACTTTGGTAATGGGATTAAACATATTAAATTCATAAAGCATTCTTACCACAAATCAAGAAATATAAACAAATGACGCTGACTTTGCAAAGAAATGGCCTCAGTTTCTTCTGCTCCGTCCAGACTGTGAAATACTTATTTAGTTATTTAATTTACTTTTAAATTTATCACAGCTGTTCTCAGCGTATCTGAATAAAAAAATACTGTTCAACTGGCAATGAATAGTGAAAGCTTTTTGCTAATATTTAGTAGCACTGGCCAATCGAAAGCTTGCGACTACCAGAATTCAAATGCAGTTTTTGAAAAACAAAAATAATTCCAAACATACTCTGCGTCTGGTAGTCGATTGGCCAGTCTGCTTTAGTTATGCCAATACAAAACGATGTTAGTTTTTGGTAACAATTTTCCTACCGCTCCCCTCTCCTCCTATACTCTTGTTACCCAAGCGAATTTGAATTTACCTCAGTGCCTCCCTTCTAATCCGGTGTCCCCACTAACGTTATGAAAAAAACAAGCAGGAACAACAGTCTGTCTGGTCGTGCGTCCGTAGACATTTAGTATTTTCTCAATAACTTGGCTAATACTGGGACTATTATATTATTTAAAACACATTCTTGCTCAGTGGACTCTAAGCTATACTACCATATGATTTTTATGTTCAGTTTCATTATGGTTTTAGATTTTCAATTTTGTCACCTGTCATCGTCAAATAAATATTTTACACAAGACCGCCATCTTCCCCTCTCGCTAGCATGTATTTTTCAAATAACTAACTTGTTTTTGTGACGTCAGAAACATTACCGCGAGGAGGCAATAAAATTGTCTGCGTGTTTTGCCTCTGTTGGCTATGCTCCAGCGTATATATATGCATGGCGGACTGTCAAGCGAGGCGGCGTGTTGGCGTGGCGGGTTAAGAATTGGCGTTAATAATTTGTATTGTATCGTGTAACACTACCAAAAAATGTAAGGATTACTACTAAATTTTGCGTTAAAGTTGACAGAATACGTTAATTCAGATAGTTATTTTGCGGCACACTTCCGCAAAATCGTTAATTATAAGTCTTGGCTGCAGAATGTATGCAACAGATCTGGCAAAATGTTAAATATTGGTAGTACGTTTTCGAAACCGAAACTAAAACGCGTGTTAGATTTTTACCGTGGGATCGTTCTATAGGCTTTAGCACTGCACAAAAGGCAGCGTTGCTGGCGTGTGAGAGCATCACCGTCAGACACAATAGTGCGGGTTTATTTATTATCATTTTATGACTAAAATCTTACTGAAATGAGCGATTATTCTCGCAGATTTTACTACACCTGGAACCCAGACTTCTTTCCCTGCCTGAGAAAATAATCAATGGCAGACATAATTCCCAATTATTGTGACTACCAATAGTCTAATAATACTTCAATTACAATATCAATAATATGTGAGCAATATCTTCAATAATTATTTCACCACTTCAAATTCACCCAACTGCATGTGATAGTAGATGATATTATAGATGTAGTATACGGAGCAACAAATAGACAAAAGTTACAATCAAGATGACAGAATACTGCGAAAAGAGCTAATTCAAGAAAATGCAAATAGTGAACCAAGGCAGAAATGTGTGAATTATAGAACAAATTGACAAAATGTAGCTCTATCACACATATGACAAGACAAGCACGAGTTTACAGCATGTATAACATCTAATAAATGAGGGATAGCAAGGTAAGGCCAACAATATCACAAACAATAATGCAGAAAAAACTGAATAAAAAATGACAATTAACTTAACAATAACAAAATTGTACAATTAACAGTACTTCACAACTAGACAAATAATCAATCTGTTTACTTCAGTCAAGACAGTAACACACAGCCATGTACGCCGGCCCTTTAATTTGAACCAAACATGCATAAACTGAAGATCGACCATGAATTTACGACCATCCTCAGAGGTATAGAAAATTCATAGTTCCCTTCCAACCTCCCGCTATTATAGACACATAAATGACATATATACATAACACATGGAAAAAAGCACGCTGGTAAATAAGATATTTAGCATCACAGGCTGTATGTAGCTAAAAATTCACTTATCTGATTGCCAGTGAAAAAATTCATCCAGGTTCCACCGCCTTTTCCTTCCAGGACCGATGCAAACCAGACAAAGCAGACCAACGTTAGGTCTAGAATTCCGGAACAGCTGACTCGAACAGGACTTCACTTTGGTCTGTCATAGTCTTGAAAATCGCCATCTTCGGCATTACACTTGAAATTTCACACGAAGCAGGATGCAGTAAGTATAATATACTTTGAATACGTTCCCTTTCTAACTGGAACAAGAAAGTACTGCACTGCAAATCTTGTCGCATAACCTCTCACAGGCTAGCAGACGATGACATTCGCCATTTTGAAAATGCTGAACAGGGCACGAAATCACAAGCGACGTCTGTAACTATTTCTTGCAAATTTTTCATGCTGTAGATCAAAGATCCTTTGGCATGGCCCCCAATGTAGCGATTAAAACCCACATGTTGCGTTTGTGGCACTCTCATTGTTACTTGTAAGAACAGCAGGGTTTCTTCGGAGAGGTCCCTCCTTTATAAAATATATCTCTATGTGTAGTTAGTACGGCATGCACAAATGCGGGTAAGAGTTTTACATTCAGCCTTCAAATACAATCCTGATCTTCAACAATAAAGATGCTGCAAAGGCCAGGTTGGACGTTAGGACGACACATGTTTATTCACAAATCAAAGCTCCAATTAATTCATCAAATATATGTTCATGATCTTGGCATAACCTAGCCCGTCTTGAGCGTCGCTATTCAGTCTGCTAATGACAAGATGTCCTCGACATTCGTATGCCGATTTTATTTCAAAGTTTCAACTCACGTGCATCAGAATACAGCATTCACTTCTCATAATATAATACTCTAACATCGACCCAATGAAGTATATGGGCAATCTAGATGTTGAAACACTTTAGGACTCTGTAGAAATAACATCACCTAGGAGCTGGACATATATGCGTCCGTCCACATCGAGATACACACAGAAAAGGCCTCGAAGTATTGCTCACTTCTGCCCAAACTGAGACCGGTTGACTTCTGCCAAATCTGCCCCAAAAGGCAATGACGTACTTCCGGGTAACCCGTGGATACAGTACATCAACAACATGGTATCTAATCGATACCCATTTGATTTTTTTTTTTTCTTAACCAGCGGCACTTGGGCTTTCAGCCCTTCGGCCCAATGACATGTCATTGCGAGGCTGGGGAACCTGAGGACTTTCCTTCCAGCCCGGTCAGGAGCTTCGCTCCTTCCCATCCACAGAGGGTTTATCACAGGAGCCGTTCAGGTTATTCAGTCAAATTTCCGGCCGTAAACATTTCTTCAAACGCTGACGCCCGGGTTTGAACCATGAACACCTGGTCGCCAGTACAACGCCGAAGCCATTACACCAGCGCGGCTCCCGTACCCATTTGATAACGACCGATATGTTATGAGTTTTCATCGTAACAGAAGCCTCATAGAAATTTTAAGAGATCAAGTACTACGGCTGAAAGGATCTAGGCTGTGTAAACTTTTTATCTTCCCAGACCTCTTTTTGATGAGCCCCCAACTGATTTAATTCAGTAAAACATTACTTTATTAACTCTGTTTATGTGTATTTAAAATGACTGAGACATACGGGTGCAGTTCACTCAAAAATGATTAAATCAACTATAAATTTATATATTTACAGATAATAAATGTAATTATCAATTATAGTTAACTTAGGAAAATAAATAAACGTTTTGTTAGAGAAAATTTTATATTAAAGGATTCATCACTGGTTATAGTCTAGTAATTTTCTGAAATGTTTAAAAGTTCACATGGCAGCTTTAAGTGGGTATGTAGCTGCCAGTAAGGTGTCGGTTGGCTTCTGCTCTAGCTTATGTTGGTTCTTTGCAGGTTGTATACTGGTTCACTCTCGTCACTGGTCAAGTCAGGTGGCTGTAACACGTCCCTCGTAGTGTCGTGGGGGTAATTACTGTGGTGAGGTGGGATGTTATAAATATTTATATGGGACTTAGTGTACTGACTGAGATCAGCTGTGAAGGTATCTATATCTATTAAGAGTAGTGTATTATAGATAACCTTACTTGCTACCACATATCTATATATCTCAGTCAGAATTATTCTGGAATAGTGTGATGACTACGTTATGTGTCTAGGGTATGTATAGGATGAAGTGTAAGTCAAAACAACAACAGACAGATAAACAATTTAATTTATTCCACTACACTTGACAACACTGGGACACTCACATACATATAACACTCTAAAGGATATCTTAAGGAGTCACTGATAACTTTTCAAATAACAATATGTATTCATTGCTGATATGAATGAATATGTGTCCTGATTCAATTACAAAGGAACCAGGAATCACAATCAATTTTCATTACAAGTTATGTACAGAATGGATTAATATGAATATTGTAGTGACATATATTATTAAAAATATCCTATGTGTGTCAGTTGTGTAGTAGTAAAATGAGGTAATACTGGTTTTGTTTTGTTCAAGCTCTGTTGGTATTTGTCATCATGACTTCAATAGTTTGTCTTAAGGAAACTAGTATTGGAGATGTTCTCAGTTCCTGATATTAAGACAATTAAATTCCCCTCTGAATGTTATTTTTATAAAGTCATTTCAAGATGAGGGGACATAATGTTGAGCTCAGCTGGCCAAATCAGCTTATCTTGAGTGATGGCGGCAGGAAAGGACTCCTCTGCTCGAATTCTCCTCTGGGCTCTGGAGACACCTCACTGATAGCTAATTGAACCAAGGAGTATGCTGTCCGACTCTGGATTCAGCAAAGCTCTGACCAGGTGCTGCTCAGTACCATCAAGACCACGGTCCCTGAAAACAAGAAGGATGTACCTTCTACTTCATAACTAATTGATACTCTAGTTCTACACTGAACACAATACAACACAAACATTGAGTTCAGAGCGTTAGGCCAACTGTCAGCTTCATCTGAAATACTTTATACCAGTATTTATCTCCTTAATGGTTACCACGCCTCTGCCATTCCAGCATTATTTCTTTCTAGTCAATCATCCAGGTGTCAGTGTACTATTTGGCCATTCCATGCCGTTTTACTTTTCTCCGACACCCTCTGTTCAGGCTGGAGCATTATAGGCTTTACCTCACGTTCGCTACTGAACTTACACATATATACAGGCATAAATTAACAATTCACATTCAATTTTTCATTAAAAGATACTGAATGGTTCAAGCTTACCACAATTTCATGGAAATAAACACAGATACGTTGATTAGCAATGAATTCTGGCACAATTACTGGCACAAATTCCCATCTGCTTATGTTCCAGGCTTTTATTTTAGCAAAAATGTGAGCTGGCTTCAACGCACTGTCGCTTTATCAAGATTATTTGCACTAGTGGTCTCGAACTAACGCTCCTAAGTGAGTATATCAGCAAGTCTAGCCAATGAGGCCACGTTTCGACAAGTGTTTGAAAAAATTTTACCTTTCTACGTCTCCCTAACAACCAAGATAGTATTTATAGTCCGACCAATCGTGGTTCGTCTTTCATTTGTTGCGCTCCAATCAATTTGGAGTTTACATGGTAGGCTATTTATGTAACGTAAGGTTTTTTCAAACACGTTATAAAAAAATTGTATGAGCAGAAATGATTTTGTGTTGTCAGGCATCCCCACTATTTTATTTTGGTTATAATTTATTAATTCCTGGACTATTTGCGTAACGTTTTACATATTCTTTGTCAGCAAACCCTAAGGAACCCAAATATCCAAATTTAAAAGCGCTAAGTGGCTGCGTTCAAAATATGGATTTTCTACCTCCTGTTTCGAAGATGTGCTGTCTGGGTACTGTTATGTTTTCAACCGTAAACCCATCTATTGTTATCTTTCCTACTAAGCGTTTTTTATGATTTTAAAACCTAACTCTGGGAAGGGTAGTGAATTTATCACTGTCCGTCCGAAAAAGTTAGTGCTTGTAGTCTTACACGCGTGATGGCAGCATTTGTGTATCGCGCGAAGCGTGTTTAGTGTTTGGCTTTCTGCCTCTCCCTTCTCGTTATCCTTTAGTCCATCTGTTCGTTCGTTTTGGTAACGTAGTGTAGAAAAAGACATGAATGGAATTTAAAATTTAGGTCAACTTGCATATTTCAAGGTTTTTCTTAGAAAGGCAGCACATTTTATTGTGTGTTTGGGAAACGCGTGTATGTTGCAGAAGGCCTATATTTAACGTGGAAACGTTACAATTTGCAGACGAAGCATAAAACAAAGGGGATTTCGAGTACTGTCATTGTGACAGCACTGTTCTTTACCATTCTTCTTCCTTTATTTATTATATGTATTTATTAGGCTTTATATTTACTAGATAATTTATATATGTGGATTAGAATATTCCACGACACCTCCCCTCTTAAAACAGACATTATATGTCAGTCCTTTATTCTATATACACATAGAGAAATTTATTATTATTTCTGGGGTTTACGGTGATTCTCATCACACGGATGGCGGCTTAAAAAATCCGCTCCCAAATTGGTTTTTCCAGATATATACTCAATGCTAAAATTATATGGAGCCAAAAGTAAAGACCATCGGAGTAACCTGGAGTTCTCATGCCTAGCCTGTGCTAGAAACGATAACGGTTTGTGGTCTGTTTGCAACTTAAATGCCTTCCCATATAGATAAATATTGAATTTCTTTATCGCCCATATTACTGCAAGACATTCTTTTTCGCTAGTTGAGTAGTTGATTTCAGCTTTATTCAACTTTCTGCTAGCATATGCCACTGGGCTTAATTCCCCATCCAATGCATCAGATCTCTGTAATAGAGTTGCACCTAACCCAATATTACTTGCATCCGTCCTTACTATGAATTCTTGACTTAAGTCAGGTAATTTCAAAATGGGTTTACTTGTGAGCTTTTCCTTCAATTCTTGGTAAGTCATTTCACATTGTGGTGTCCATGTAATGCGATCTGGATGTCCTTTACGTGTCAATTCAGTTAACGGTGCACATATGGAATTAAAGTTTTTGATATACTTCTGGTAGAAACCACATAATGAGACAAAGGATCTCACGTCCTTCTTGGTTTGTGGTCTCGGGGCGTTCTGTAGTTTCTCTAAATTCTTTGGGTCAGGGGTCATGTTTCCCTGATAAACTGTGTGTCCCAAAAATTCCAATTCTTTACATCCAACGCAACATTTAGTTGGTCGGGCTGTTAAATTTGCCTCCCTAAGTCGATTAAACAGCATGTTCAGAGAGTCAATGTGTTCCTCAAATGTTTCTGTTGCTATAAGGATATCATCCATAAAATTTGTTATACAGGGATTATTCAGAGGATCCAATAATTTTCTCATCATTCTAGAGAAGACACTAGGCGCATTCTTCAATCCAAATGGCAATCTATTAAACTCATAGTGTCCTTCTGAGGTACTAAAAGCTAGGTATGGTCTAACCTCAGGCTTCACTGGAATCTGATAGTATCCTTTACTCAGATCCACTTTTGAGAAATATTTAGCTTTATTTAGTCTGGCAAACAGCTGATTTGTATCCGGCAATGGATCCACCTGTCCTTCTGTAATAGCATTCAGTCTCCTGTAATCTATACAGAGTCTATGTTCTCCAGAGGGCTTCCTTAAGAGTACAACACCGGAACTATACGAAGACTCACTGTGCGAAATAATTCCTTCCTTCAACAGATAGTCTATCTCTTCCTTCAAAGCTTTCTCCTTAGCAAACGGAATCGAATATGGTTTCATACAGACAGGTGTGGAGTCTATTAGTTTCATATCATATTCCAATAGGTTTGTATGCCCTGGTCGGTCTGTTAACACCTCTGCATGATTATTTAGAACCTGTTGCACTCTCTCTTTCTGAGTTTTCGTTAAATGTGTACTGATTTTCACCTGTGCTGCTGTCTCACAGGGGTGTAATGGATATTCAAATGATGAAAATGGTTCCTTTTTCATCTCCATGGCGATGGACAAGGTCAACAAGTGTGTCTCTTCCTGATGTTCTCTTTCCAAATATTTCTTCAGGAGATTCACATGATAGATTTTTTCTTTCCCCTTCTTATCTATCTTATAATTTGTTCTAGATACCTTCTCTAAAACTGTATATGGACCCTGCCATCCAATTTGTAACTTATTCTGACTCCCGGGCAAAAGAAGCAGTACTTTCTCTCCCACAGCCAAATTGCTGTCTTTCGCCTTCCTGTTATAATAGGCAGCATGTTTCTTCCTGGCTTGTTTCAAATTTTCATTGGCAAGTTTCCAGCCAGTTTTCAACCGAGTGGTCAGCTCATTCACATATTGGTATGAAGATGTAATGTTTTCCTCTGCCTTTTCATCAGTCCACGTTCTTAACAAAGCTTCAAGTGGACCTTTTATTGGCCTTCCAAACAATAATGTTGCCGGGGCCATACCGGTTGAACTATGGGGTACCTCCCGATAAGCAAAGAGGGCGGCGTGCAGGTACTGGTCCCATGTATCTGGTTTTTCGTGTGCCAACTTTCTCAGGATCGACATCAATGTGCCGTTAAATCTTTCCACTTGGCCGTTCCCTTGGGGATGATACACACTACAATGGAAGTGTTTGGCCTGGAAGATCCTGAAAACTTCTTCAGTTAGTTTCCCCTTGAACTGAGAGCCATTATCAGTCAAGATTTGATTGGGAAAGCCTAACCTTGTGAAAATTGTGAGCAATGCCTCTGCCACATGTTTGGAATCAATCGATGACAGGGCTACTGCCTCTCCCCACATAGAACAAGTGTCCACCAGAGTCAGAATGTAGCTGTTCCTTCTCTTGGTTCGGGTGAGAGGTCCCACAAGATCCACGGCAACTCTCTCAAAGGGTGTTCCCACTATGGGCATTTCCCCCAGAGTTGCTGGTGCAGTCCAATGTTTAGGTGCTACTCGTTGGCACTCTGGACAGGATTTTACATATCGTTTGATATCTTCAGTTATTCCTGGCCAGAAATAGTGACAAGCTATTCGCTGTCCTGTTGCGCTGATTCCCATATGACCACTGAAGGGAATCGCATGCCCTAGTTCCAACACTTTAGTCCTATATGAAGTGGGAAGGACCAGCTGTCCGTGACCATTGGATTCAGATCCAGCCTTCCTATATATCAGTTTGTTTTTCATATAAAACTCTCCCTTGCCTGGAGGTGTATGAGATTTGGGCAACTTCTTGAAACATGGCTTGAGTGTTTTGTCCTCAGCCTGTGCCTTCCTCATCTCATCTGGGTGAGTATTTATGGGATTATCCTCCTCCTTCTTTGACTGTGATCTGGTCTGCACTGTTGCCAATATCACAGGTCTCTTGGGATTCCCCAAGAAGACATATCTACACCCCAATATTCACACTAAGAACAATTATAGAAGAATCAGTGGAAAGGCAATCGCCACTTATTATCACCTTCGTCGATTTTCAAAAAGCCTTTGATAGTCTACACCGCCCATCATTGTGGAAGATACTTACAATCTATGGTTTTCCAACAAAATATGTGAATATAATCAAAGCGCTATATGACAATGCAAGATGTTGTGTTAGAACAAATAAAGGGAATACAGAATGGTTTACAGTAGAAACAGGGGTGAAACAAGGCTGTATTATGTCACCACTACTTTTTGGAATAGCTATTGATTGGGTTATGAGAAACTATACCCACAATGAACAATTGGGTATAAAATGGACAAATGGAAAATTCCTGGGGGACCTGGATTTCGCAGATGATGTAGCATTCTTAAGTTCAACACCAAGACAATCCCAAGAAGCAATAAATAATTTGTGTCATCTCTCGGTTAAAATTGGTCTCCAAATAAATGCCTCTAAAACTAAAGCTATGAACTTTTCTAACGAGACCTTTGATATCATCTTGAACGGGGAAAAACTACAGAAAGTTGAAAGTTTCAATTATTTAGGCAGTAAAATGACTCAGGATGGTGACACAACAAGAGAAAACCATACTAGAATTGCTTTGGCAGCTAGCGCCTTCAATAGATTATCTAACATTTGGAAATTACGATCATTGAATATACATACCAAGCTTCGTCTGTTTAATTCAAATGTTATCTCAGTGTTAACATACGGCTGTGAGAGTTGGAAAATAACAAAATCATTGGAGAACAAGCTGAATACATTCGAGAACAAATGTCTTAGAAAACTCATGAACATCAGTTGGAAAGAATTCAAGACAAATAGACAAATAAGAGAAGACTCTAGGCAGAAATATGTCTCCGACTATATAAGGATAAGGCGATCGACATATATCGGTCATGTCCTACGAATGCAAAAACAACAGAATACCACTACAGGCGCTCACTTGGGTTCCTGAGGGTAAGCGGAAAAAAGGAAGACCAAAAGAAACACTCAGAAGAACAATAATAAGAGAAGGAAGAACGTTGGGCCTAAATAATGTGCAAGAGCTAAGAGGAGTGGCGTCACAACGAACAACCTGGAGAGCACTGGTTTCTGCCTTATGCGCCGTGTTTGGCGCTTAAAGAATTTATTATTATTATTATTAATATTAGAGGGTAGATTGGCTCATTTATCACTGCTGCTTTTATGATTCCTTCCACATATCGCGTTTTCACTTTTATTCGGGCGACGGGAAGTGTCATGGTAGCTACATCCTTGGTTGCAGTTTGAATCTCCACTGTTTCTGTGGTGTATTGATCGGCCTGCACCAGGTGAGAACTCACAACGGAATCGTAATCTAAACCGGTATCATATAAACATCTTATAGTGACACCATTACAGATGACATCTTCACACACTGGGGGGTGGTATGGTTCCTGTAATTCTTCAGGTTTGCCCTTCTTTTCCTTTTTCCCCGATGTCATAGCAGCAAAATGAGGAGGTTTCCTTCTACAATGGTCAGTGTCATGATTGTTCATCTTACAATTTTTACACCACCTTTTTCCTTGGTTGAAAGATTTTCTTTCATCATATTTCCTTTCATCGAATTGTGGGAATTTATTTTTATTTTCATACCGTGGCCTATCAAATTGGTGCTTACCTTTATTTTGATCCTTAGGATCAAATTTATTAAAGTTCTGTGGTGCCCTAAAGTTATCCACTTGTTTCTTTTTATTACCTGTTACCTCTGCTTGAGCTGCTTGATACCTTTCAGCAACATTTAGCAACTCATCCAGCCTCTCTGCACCTTGTTCCATGAGAAACTTTCTCAGGTCTGGAGCCATGGACTCTCTTAGTTGCTCTATAAGGACCATTTCCTTAAGATCTTGGGTTTTCCCCAGAGAAGTCCATTTCTCCAAGTATGTCTCTATTCGTGCAGAGAACTGGTGATAGGTTTCACCTGACAGTAGTTTAGCATTCCTAAATTTTTTCCTGTAAAACTCTGCATTCTTTTCATACCTTAACAAAAGAGCCTGCTTTAGCATGTCATAATTTTCCTGATCACCTCTGCTCATTTTTGCAAAAACTTCATAAGCTGCCCCACGAAGTCCCTGAGATAACTTTAAGCTCCACCTTTCTCTCTCTAACCCATATGTGGTAGCTAATAGTTCATACCGATTTATATAGCTCTCAATATCATCGTCTTTCTCAACAAAATGATCTAAATGAAAATTCATAGCTGAGGTTGAGGCTCCCTGAATAACCGTAGCATCAGAGGCAAAGGGACTGGCACCATTTTCATGAGCATGGCCTTGAAACTCAAACTCCCTTAGTCGTAATTCATGTTCCCTTTGTAATCTTTTCTCCTCCTTTTCTGCTTCCCTCTCTGCAGCTAATCTCTTCTCTTCTCTTTCTGCAGCTAATCTTTTGTCTTCTCTTTCTGCAGCTAATCTTTTGTCTTCTCTTTCTGCTTCCAATTTCTTAGCCTCAGCCTCAGCTTGTAACCTTCTTTCGGCTTCTTTTTCTAATCTTCTTTCTTCGCGTTCAATAAATTTGTCACATTCCGTGGTGACATAGGCAACCATAACTTGCCCATCTAATCCTAACTCTTTTGCAGTCTGTACAGCAGCAGATCGAAACTTGGCCAGGTCCGCCATTGTCTATCAGGTAATTTCTACAATGTCTAACCAACAATTCAAATTCTAAATATATATAATGGACAACACAGGCACCGTGAGCTCAACCTTATTTAATTCCACCCAAGGATACCTTTTAATTCTTATATTCCCTGAAGTGAATTACCCCCAATATTTTTAATAGGGAAAGATTCAAAATCCCAAGAGCGAGACCCCAATATATGTGGTGAGGTGGGATGTTATAAATATTTATAGGGGACTTAGTGTACTGACTGAGATCAGCTGTGAAGGTATCTATATCTATTAAGAGTAGTGTATTATAGATAGCCTTACTTGCTACCACATATCTATATATCTCAGTCAGAATTATTCTGGAATAGTGTGATGACTACGTTATGTGTCTAGGGTATGTATAGGATGAAGTGTAAGTCAAAACAACAACAGACAGATAAACAATTTAATTTATTCCACTACACTTGACAACACTGGGACACTCACATACATATAACACTCTAAAGGATATCTTAAGGAGTCACTGATAACTTTTCAAATAACAATATGTATTCATTGCTGATATGAATGAATATGTGTCCTGATTCAATTACAAAGGAACCAGGAATCACAATCAATTTTCATTACAAGTTATGTACAGAATGGATTAATATGAATATTGTAGTGACATATATTATTAAAAATATCCTATGTGTGTCAGTTGTGTAGTAGTAAAATGAGGTAATACTGGTTTTGTTTTGTTCAAGCTCTGTTGGTATTTGTCATCATGACTTCAATAGTTTGTCTTAAGGAAACTAGTATTGGAGATGTTCTCAGTTCCTGATATTAAGACAATTAAATTCCCCTCTGAATGTTATTTTTATAAAGTCATTTCAAGATGAGGGGACATAATGTTGAGCTCAGCTGGCCAAATCAGCTTATCTTGAGTGATGGCGGCAGGAAAGGACTCCTCTGCTCGAATTCTCCTCTGGGCTCTGGAGACACCTCACTGATAGCTAATTGAACCAAGGAGTATGCTGTCCGACTCTGGATTCAGCAAAGCTCTGACCAGGTGCTGCTCAGTACCATCAAGACCACGGTCCCTGAAAACAAGAAGGATGTACCTTCTACTTCATAACTAATTGATACTCTAGTTCTACACTGAACACAATACAACACAAACATTGAGTTCAGAGCGTTAGGCCAACTGTCAGCTTCATCTGAAATACTTTATACCAGTATTTACCTCCTTAATGGTTACCACGCCTCTGCCATTCCAGCATTATTTCTTTCTAGTCAATCATCCAGGTGTCAGTGTACTATTTGGCCATTCCATGCCGTTTTACTTTTCTCCGACACCCTCTGTTCAGGCTGGAGCATTATAGGCTTTACCTCACGTTCGCTACTGAACTTACACATATATACAGGCATAAATTAACAATTCACATTCAATTTTTCATTAAAAGATACTGAATGGTTCAAGCTTACCACAATTTCATGGAAATAAACACAGATACGTTGATTAGCAATGAATTCTGGCACAATTACTGGCACAAATTCCCATCTGCTTATGTTCCAGGCTTTTATTTTAGCAAAAATGTGAGCTGGCTTCAACGCACTGTCGCTTTATCAAGATTATTTGCACTAGTGGTCTCGAACTAACGCTCCTAAGTGAGTATATCAGCAAGTCTAGCCAATGAGGCCACGTTTCGACAAGTGTTTGAAAAAATTTTACCTTTCTACGTCTCCCTAACAACCAAGATAGTATTTATAGTCCGACCAATCGTGGTTCGTCTTTCATTTGTTGCGCTCCAATCAATTTGGAGTTTACATGGTAGGCTATTTATGTAACGTAAGGTTTTTTCAAACACGTTATAAAAAAATTGTATGAGCAGAAATGATTTTGTGTTGTCAGGCATCCCCACTATTTTATTTTGGTTATAATTTATTAATTCCTGGACTATTTGCGTAACGTTTTACATATTCTTTGTCAGCAAACCCTAAGGAACCCAAATATCCAAATTTAAAAGCGCTAAGTGGCTGCGTTCAAAATATGGATTTTCTACCTCCTGTTTCGAAGATGTGCTGTCTGGGTACTGTTATGTTTTCAACCGTAAACCCATCTATTGTTATCTTTCCTACTAAGCGTTTTTTATGATTTTAAAACCTAACTCTGGGAAGGGTAGTGAATTTATCACTGTCCGTCCGAAAAAGTTAGTGCTTGTAGTCTTACACGCGTGATGGCAGCATTTGTGTATCGCGCGAAGCGTGTTTAGTGTTTGGCTTTCTGCCTCTCCCTTCTCGTTATCCTTTAGTCCATCTGTTCGTTCGTTTTGGTAACGTAGTGTAGAAAAAGACATGAATGGAATTTAAAATTTAGGTCAACTTGCATATTTCAAGGTTTTTCTTAGAAAGGCAGCACATTTTATTGTGTGTTTGGGAAACGCGTGTATGTTGCAGAAGGCCTATATTTAACGTGGAAACGTTACAATTTGCAGACGAAGCATAAAACAAAGGGGATTTCGAGTACTGTCATTGTGACAGCACTGTTCTTTACCATTCTTCTTCCTTTATTTATTATATGTATTTATTAGGCTTTATATTTACTAGATAATTTATATATGTGGATTAGAATATTCCACGACAATTACGAAGATGGTCCAGCGTCTTCAGTGTCTGATGTTGGTGTCTAGCTTTGACTGACGGCTATTTATACAATACACTTGTTCCACAGACTAGTACCACCAATTGGTATCACCGACTATCATCATGAAATGAGAGAGAAACAAATATCCCTCCTGAGTATTGGATCTCCTGACAAGAAAATCAGGTGTCCCTCCCTTTCATGCCACCGTCCCATCTACCTCAGAACTTTTCCCTCTCTGTGCATTAATGTTAAACCCAGGGAGCCGAAAGCACCCATTGTATTTATATAAAACATGTTTACTTATATATATGTACTGGTTAAAAAGTTAATAAAATAATTATGTAGCTTATTTCTGTCATCATCCACTCCTTGCTGCATATGGAACTTTGGGCTACCTCTGCGTTTGGTTCTGTTTGAGAAACAGGCATGAAGCAATCACCAGCTCTTGCAGTGGTGATTCATGAAACCATCATTCTATATGCTCTATTGACAGCCTCGTATGAACTTGGACATCTACTAGCAATTTTCACATGTTAATATTACAAAACATAGAATGATAAAATGTACAACTCACCCCAAATCCGCTGGGAAGTCTAGCCATCTGGCTCAGGGAAATAGTTCCGGCAACTTGGTTAAGATGCATCTTACATGTAATCCAGGGATTACTTTAACTAGAATCCCACTATGACTGTATTCAGGTTCCTCGAATTCTGGGCTTTCTGTATTAATAAAGGTAGAGTTTTCTTACTGTCTATGTCAAGAAGATGCTAAGATACGTTGTCCAGTCCTTTAAGTTAGAATCCTGATTCTATTCCTTATCCTGGCGTGTCCGACTGTCTTCTTGACGAATTGAATTAGCAGTGCCCTAATCTTAAAATATTGTAGATTTTAAGCAACACTCGGCCCACGCATCCACATTGTTACATGGAGGTGAAGCCCAATCAGAGATGTTGTATTTTAACATCTCAAATACCAAATCAATCATATTCAAGTGTCTGACGTTGGTAAAGGTTATCGCCACTACCTTCTCAAGGAAAATTCCTGAGTGACACATTAATGTGATATTTTTCAAAAGTTCCTCCCCTATGATGTATTGCCTCTTCCATTGATGTTGATCATGTTTACACTCACTACTTCATAGATCTAACACTGATAATATCTTCCAAGATTGACAACTTATTATTTAACAAAGATGCATAATTTTCTCTCACTTCTTATACTGTTCAAGGGCCTTTTCACTTAGCAATAACGCTGCAAAAAATGCAAAACTTACTACTTATACTTAGTCGTACTTCTACGTTTAGCAGGTCGGAAGAGACCTAGCGCCCTGAACTATTCTATCCCTTCTTCTGGCTCCTAGTTCCAGGTCTCTGCTCACCCCAGACTAGGAGTAACTAGAGTAACCTATTTACCAGTGGACACAGAGAGTGGGATGGGGAGGGGATATGCCTCTATGGGCTTTGGGTACATTGTCCGATTTAAGTTAAACCCTTTCCTGAAAATGTGTTATGAAGGCAATCTCCCAATCCTTTGGTTATGGTCTTGGTGATTATGATGTACCATGCGTTATGTAGACCCTTGAGTAGTAATAGTCGGGAGTGGATGCCTGGACAATACGTAGCAGTTAACCATTTCTGGTCTCATACCGAACATGCCCTGTGCCTTTGCCCATCTTGATTTTAACAGTGATTCACGTAACATCAGTTAGATCCACTACCACAGTATACAGTGTGCTACTTCTGTAGTATATTGAGTGTCAGAATTGCAGGTGGGCGAGGGAACACGTTCACAAATTGAGTGATGCCGTAAGCTGGGCGAGGTGGGGGGGGGGGTTTGGGGTGGTTTGGGGGGGATGGGGAGGTAAATGTGTGTGGTTTATGTTTTGTGATCTCTATATGGTGTTTTTGTATGGTTTTTGGTGGGGTGTGTGTGGGGGGTTTGGTATCTCTCATATATAGGGGGGGTGTTTGTAATTTGGTGTTTGGACGACTTTGGTCTCTGGACACTGCACTGGTCGGGATGGTTTGTCTTTGATGTATGAAGTTGGGTTGGAATTGGTACAGATGTGTAGGTGATATCGTGCTTAGGTTGATATGATATGGTGTAAGGTTAGTAGTGAGTGTGAGAGGTGGAGCGGTTTATTTGTGATAGATTTGTGAGTCAATAAATATATTGGGCATATGTGAGGTTGAATATATGTTTTCGTTAATGGATTGTACGGACGACTGTTCATTGGGGAGTTGTGATAGACGATGTAGTGGATGTTGGACATGTAGGAGTGAGCAGTATGGGAGTTATTGGATGAATGTTAAGAGGATGTAGGGTTGAGGGGTTGAGGGGTGTTGGGGAGATAGTTGAGAGATGCAGTATATTTGTGGTGTACAGAGTTTCCTTGATGGGAGGATAGTAGTGAGGGATGTGTGTTTTAGTGTTGACTTATTGTATGTTGGATAGTGACGTATAGTGAGTGTAGGATACTTCTAGGAACAGTGGTGAGGTAGAGGTATTGGTCATCTGTATAACAGTGGATGTTGTGTGGGGGATCGTATATTGTGTGTGTAGGAGAAGTGGTTTGGGTAGTAGAGTGAGATATTATGTTCGGTAGGTAGTCTTAAGATGTTGGTTGTGTTTATATGTATCTATTGACAATTGTGCATATAGTGAAGTGGTGGTGGGAGATTAGGCATGGAATGGGAAGTATTTGGGGGTTGACACAGTTTGGTAATGGGTAAGTAGTTGTGGGAACATGTTGGGGGGTTGTGGGGGGTTATACTTGGTAATCGGTTAGCAGGATGTGTGGTTGTTGTGGATAGTGTGGGTAATTGTGTGATTGGGGTGGGCTACAGTGGAGGTTAGAGTTGGTGCGTGTATACTGGTTCATGGTGATCACTCCGGGTTTATGGAGTGGTTGTGGTCGAGTGTGATGGGTGTGGTTGTATGTATAGTGGGACTTGGGTATGGGGTTGGGTGATTGGGGGGGGTGCTGGTGGGGGTGGAGTTGTGGATCAGTTGTGACCCGGAAAAAATAACTGGGGTGCGTATGAGGTTAGTTATCAATCGACAGCTGAAGAACAGTTGTCGGAAAGGGTCGTGGATGTGTGATGCCAAGGCGTCCAATGGTAAGCCACGGATATCAGCCAAACTTTGACCATGTGCTGCTTCAATAACTTGAGGACCCACGTAGTATCTCTGAATTTTTGAGAAGTTAGTATCGCTAGGCTTGACAAAAAACAGGTTGCATCATCTTGGTGTTTGATTGTAGAGTGTAGTTGGAAATTGGTGAATCCCTACCAAACTCTGCGTTCAGATTAGGTGTGGCCAACTGATCATGTGGTATTTACAGGCGTGACCAGTGTTCTGATCCTAGATGGTTACTACGTGGATGCAAATCCATGCATTAGTTGCTGTTGAGTCAATAATGATAGGTTCAGTGTACGATTTGAAGTTTCCATGCATTGGGAATTTTTCCGAACACAGGTCGATGTTCAGGTTAGTTGAGGGCGGGGTGACTATGCGTTAGAGTGTCCTGGTAGCTACTGGTGTGTGGTATTGACACAGACCTAAACTTGGGAGGAGTCAATGTTTTAACTGAAAGGGGTTGTGGAGAGGTAGTGTTTCCAGGCTTTATGTGGCTGAGATTGGAGGTGGGGGAGGGGAGTGGGGGATTAGGCAGGGGATGGTGGGGGAGTGTAGGGGGGGGGTGTGGAGTTGTTAGGGGTTGTGGACATTGGTTGTAGGGGGGTGCGTTAGGAGATGTTCGGTGTGGTGGTAGGAAATGGTCAATGGGGTGATGGGGAACAGATATTAGAGGTATGCTGGTGTGGAGATTGTTCTAGCTTGGATGGAAGAATTTAAGGGGTGCCTACTAGGGGGTAACACAATAGAGTTAGGTAAGTTTGATCAATTAGTTCAATTTTGGGAATAGGGGGGGGATCTATGAAGTATGGTGAATAGGTTATTGTGTGAGGTCACCTTAGGGACTTAACTGAGCGGTAGGTGGAAAATGGGATCAGCAGTGGGTTGGTTTGGTGGGTTATCTATGTATGTGTTATGGTAAATGGGACAGTGGTCTTACCAGAATACTTCTATAGTTATAGTTTATACTGGCGAAAAAATGTCACATTGTGAGTTTTGGGTGGGTTTAAGGTTTGGTGGCAAGAATGTTGATTAGAGGATTGTGAACTGTTAACTATGATTATAATTGACTTAAGGGGGGTTAACTCAAATCGGGGAAGGGGGGGTAGAGGGGTAACAGATGTTGACATTGTTTTGGTTAAGATTGGGTAGGTTTTGTGATTTGGTTGTATAAGGGATGGATAAAAATAGGCACAGAGGTTGTCTGGTTTTGCCCAATTGAAGTGAGGGTTCTAACCGGGATTTGGCCCCTTTTTTCCTAAGGATGCCGTAGGGGGGTGGTGGATCATTTTTAGGGGGTTGGAATGTGTTGGTTTGGTGAAGTTTATAATGTGTGAGGTGTAATTTATTTGTGAGTCATTGTGTTGTAAGATGATGGAGTTCAATAGGTGACAGTTTGGGTTGGGTGGGTGTTGTCCCCCTGATGTAGTAGGGGCCTAATGAGGAAAGTGTTGGTTGATTATAGTGTGCTAATAACTCCGCAGGAGGGAAGATGTGGCTGCATTGGGTTGAGCTGAATTGAGTCGATGAGGTGTCGGAGACTGGGTAAAAGTCCAGAAATTTTTGGGTAATTAAGTTGGGGAATGGTGAAGTTCAAATTTCCTATTGGTTTATTGTGTTGAATTGCTAAACAGCGTGTGTAAGGGTAGTTTTTTTGAGGTATGTACCCAGAAGAGATAAAAAGGGTGGATAAGGAATGGGAAGGGGGGTGGGGATGTTTGTTTTGGGGATGTTGTTGGTTACGTGTAAGTATTGGATAATGTTGGAGTGAGTCAGATAAAGATTAGTTTTTGTATAGTTGTATGGAACCCAGCGTTTATTTAGAACCAGGTAGAATGGAAGTTTGGGTTGGTTTTGGATGTGTTGTTAAGGATTTTGTGTGGTAAGATTGTGGTATTTTAGAGTTATTTGGAGGGTAGTGGGGTGTAGATGAGGAGTGTTTTTTGAGATAGAAAGCGATTAGGGTAGGTGGACATACAACGTTGAAGAGGGTATGCGTGACGATGTATAAGAGGATTTGTTATTATGAACTGTGCAGGGTTGATATAGTTGGGGGTGGGTATGGATAACGGTCTGTAACTATGGGTGGGAAGCTGGAGGTGATTTTATGGGAGGGTGATGATGATTAGTAGTGTAGTTGAATGAGTAACGGGTATATTGAAGGTGTGGATGTAATAGAGGTGTTATTTGATGTTTATTAAGGTTTTAGATGGGGAGTGGGTGGTGGGGTAAAGTATTTGTATTAAGAAGGGTTATTTGGGGGGTGATAGGGGGTGTAGAGATGGAGTTATTTTGGACCAGTCCCCAGTTGGGTTTCATGGGGATCTGATGTGTGACCGTATCTCTGTATATGAGGATCTGCGCCTTGAGTGTATTGCAAGTGAGTTGTCTGATCCCTTCCATGTAGAGTTGGGTGGGTCCCTTTCGCTTCTGTTGTAATGAGGTTAATGATTATTAATGGGGTAGATTAACGAAAAGGGATTGCATAGAGAGTTAAGTAGTTTGGGAGAGGCGTCCCCCAGACAGATGAGAGGTGGGGGTTCCTTATTGTATATATGTAGATAGAGACATGGTAGTGGGCTATTATAGATGGATGGTGGGGTTAGTCATGGTGAGGTTATGTAAAGCATGAACTCAGAGTGATAGATTGATTAATGATATATGTAGAGATGTTTGATAGTTTGTATGGCATGTCGGAAGTTTTAGTGGGTGTTGGGGGAATTTTGGAGTGCGATTAATAGTTTATGTGAATTATTGTGACAGGTGCCCCCCCTATAGAGTTGTGTAAGATGAGAATTATTGTGGGGATGTGTAGGGGGGGTGTTGGGCTAGTTGTGGTTTGTGGGTGTGGTTGGGGTGTTGTTTGTTTTAGTATTGGGGATGAGGTTGGGGGGGTGTAGGGGTTGTTGGTGTTGACAGTTGGGTGATTGGATTATTTGTTTGTGTGTTGCGAAGGGAGGGGGTGTCTAGAGGTAGGGTATAGGAGGGTATACCTTTTGGGGTGGGAGGTGGGGTATGTGGGGGGGGTTGGATGGACGTTGGGGATGGGGTGGGTAGGGGTGGGGGGGGGGTGTTTGTGGAGTGGTTGTTGGGGTAGGTCGGGGGGAATTGGGGGGGGGTTGTTAGGGGGGTAAGGGTATATTGTGGGGGGGTTGAATATTGTTATGGTTGTGTGGGGTGGGATTGGGTTGTTGGGGGGGGTGGGGGGGTGTTTTGGGGGGGGGTGGGGGGTTGGGGGATGGGGGGGGGGGGGGGGGGGGTTGGTTTCGTGGGTGGGGTTGGTGTTTAAGGGAAGGGGATGGGGTGGTTGGGGGTTGGGTGGGGGGGGGGTGGTGGGGGGGTTGGTGGTCGCCCCCCCGGGTTAGGGGGGGGGGGGGGAGTTTGGGGGGGGTGTTTGGGACGTGGGTATTTGTGAACGTTATGAAGAATTACTGACTAATGATAACTGGCAATCAACTTTTATTATTAGCACTGTAATGTATGGACAATTTATTTTCTATTTTTAGTGCATAAGATAACAATAAAAGCGGTCCCTAAAACATTTTTTTTCTCTTTTCTTGGTTTATAATTTAAAGTCATAACGGAATATTCATGTTTCGGAACCGTTGTCGCGTGTGTCGAGCGACATCCATCTTTGAATTGTGTTACAGTCATAACAAGAATAACGGGTTTTACATCGGAAAAATTCAAGTAATTTCCTGTGGTGAATGAATATGACAAAAATTGAGAAAGATTATTCGCCTTACTAGGACAAAAAAGACCAAAAAAAAATAGCCACCGTTGCCGCCATAAGGCCTTCGTTAGAGAAAGGAAAGTAAGCAAGAGCTAAGTAGGAGACGTGAGAAAATAAATAAAAATGGGTACTACCGGTACGATCTGTTAATACCTAGCGTGGCCTAATTAGTCGAACAGAGAACGCGCCATGAAAATTTAAATTGGCTGCTACTTCCACTTGTAAAAAGTAAATACTAAGTAGGGTAAAAGGAATGAGAAACAACCCGAATATAATAATAACAATAAGTTTCCTAATTAGCTCTCTCTTCCTTTCCTTTCCCTGACGAAGGCCTTGTGGCCGCAACGTTGGTTATTTTCTGTTGTCTTATTAAGGCGAATCTCTTTTTGTCGAATTTTCATATTCATCCATCTTACACCACTTCTTACTGCAGTCCTCTTCATCTTCCTCAACCAACCTATCGAGTAATTTCCTGCGAAATGTGTGTTTATACAACAGTTATATTATACATCCCATGAAAGATATACACACACACACACACACACACACACACACACATATATATATATGTGTGTGTGTGTGACAGCGCCATCTTGAGATATGTCGTTCTCGGCGCTGGCCCCATCTGGTCAGCCATATTGTCTCTGTGGTTTAGTGCCTGTTCACCCCGTTATCTTCAAGCAGATTTATTACAAGGCCATAATAAAGCCTACATATTAGTTGTGTTTTTGCTCTAGAAATAGTTGTGTAAATCTGTGTTTTCATGCATTCTAGAGCAATAATCGCGTGTGGCGCAGATTTATGCGCGTAGCGCGCAGTAAGTTGAGTGGTTAGGCCAGGGCTTATAAAAGGGGTAGCAAGCGGCGAAACTGGTCGATGTTTGAGAGAGCCGCCCAGAAGAGAACAGACGAGCTTAGACAGAGCCAAGCTGTAAATGCCTTGAGCACACAGTCTATGAACACTGACTGGGTGTTTGTTTGATTGTTTGTTTGGTGTTCGGTTCTGTTCGGTAGAATTAAATGTTGATCTGCATAAGGCTTTGGGTTGCTTGAATTGTTAAGTCTGCTGCTGAGAGGGTTGCAAGCAACCAATAATTGCAACCCCTGTCAAACGATCCTTTATAAATTTTCTTAGTGCACGGGTCTTGGGTGTGAGGCACACCTAGCCCCTGTCACAAGTGGCGTCGTCGACAGGATTGACAGACACCACGCAGTGAAGCAACTCTTCAGCAATCAGAGCAGCAACAGCCGAAACAGTAGAACACCCAGTTCAGTGCAAGGCGAGTGTGGTAAAGTGGGATGTTATAAATATTTATAGGGGACTTAGTGTACTGACTGAGATCAGCTGTGAAGGTATCTGTATCTAATAAGTGTGGTGTATTACAGATGACCTTACTTGCTACCACATTTATACCTCAGTCAGAATTATTCTGGAATATTGTGATGACTACGTTAAATGTCTAGGGTTATGAAAATGATGAAGTGTAAGTCACAACAACAACAGACAGATAAACAATTTAATTAATTCCACAACACTTTACAACACTGTGACACTCACACACATATAACACTCTATAAGACTATCTTAAATGAGTCAAGTGTTTAAGTTTAAAAATATATGTATTAATTGTTTCAATAATGGGTATCCTGATTCAACTACACAGTGAACCAGGAATCACAATCAAATGTAATTACAAGTAATATGTACACAGTTTATATATATGAACTTTGTATTGACATATTTTATTATTATTATTCTATGTGTGTAATTTGTGAAGTAGTAATATGAGGTAATACTGGTTTTGTTCAAGCTTGGTTGTTGTTTTTCATCATGACTTCAAGTGTTTGATTATCGTGGAAATAGTATTGGGAAAAGTTCACAGTTCCTGTCATTTGAACCAATTTATTGTCCCTCTGTGTTTAATATAATGTCAATTTTTGAGGGGGGGGGGGGGGGGCACATAATGTTGAGCTACTCTGGCCACAGAAGCTTATCTTTCGTGATGGCGGCAGGAAAAGACTCCTCTGACCGATTGCTTCACTGTGTTCTGGAGACACCTCACTGGTCGCTATCTGGACCAAGGAGTATGCTGTCAGCCTCTGGATTCAGCAAAACTCAGACCAGGTGCTGCTTCAATAACTTAGGACCACGGTCCCTGAAACAAGAAGGTTGTACCTCCTACTTCAGATCTAATTTATAATCTATTTCCACACTGAACACAATACATAACAAACATTGAGTTCAGAGCGGTAGGCCAACTGCTAGCTTCATCTGAAACAATTTACACCAGTATACTCCTCCCTAATGGTTACTACGCCTCTGCAATTCCAGCATTAGTTCCTTCTAGTCAATAAGATAGGTGTCAGTGTACTGTTTGGCAATTCCATGCAGTTTTACTTTTCTCCGACACGTCCTGTTCAGGTTGGAGCACTATCTAGGCCTTGCCTCATGTTTGCTACTGAACCACGCACATATACAGACATAAATTATTAATTTACATTCAATTTTCATTAAAAAGATATCAAATATGTCAAGCTTACCACAATTCATGAAAATAATACACAAATACGTTGACTGGCGATGAATATGGCACAAATTCCGATCTGCCTCTGTCCCAGACTTTTATTTAGAAAAGTATGACCTAGATCTCAACGCACTGTTTCTTAGTAAGTTTATTTTAAAATGTGGCACTGAACTGACGCTCCTAATTGACTATATTGGCGGGTCTAACCAATCGGGCCATGTTTACACAGCTTTTCAAAAAAAGTACCCCTACTACCGTTTCCCCTAACAACAAAAAATTAGTATTTGTAGTCCGACTAATCGTGTTTCGCCTTACATTTACTTCTATCCAATCAAATAGGATTTAACATGGTGGCCTATTTCCCGTAAAATGGTGGTTTCAAAACATGCCACTGAGCGATTATTATTTGGTGTTGTCTGACACCCTCACTATTTTCTTTTGGCTATAATTTGTTAGTTCCTAGACTATTTGCGTAACACTTAACATATTCTTTGTCAGCAAGTCCTAAGGAACCCAAATATATAAGTTTAATGGGGCTAAGGGGCTGCGTTCAAAATATGCATTTTCTTCTACCTCCCGTTCACTTCGATACGATGTGGTGTCTGGGTACTGTCAGGCTTTCAAACGTAAACCAGTATAATGTCATATTTCCTAATAAGCATTTTTCAGGTTTTTAAACCTAACTCTCGTATGGGTAGTGTTTTTTATCACTGTCTATTTGAAAAAAAAAGCTAGTGCTTCATGCCTTTCGCGTTAGGGGTGGCATTAATTGTATATCGCGAGACGCGTGTTAGTGTTGCCGGCGTTCCTGCTTTCAGCCCTCTCTCTCTCTATCCTAATTCCATCTGTCCTTCCGTTTATGTTAACGTAGTGTATAAAATGAAATTAATGGAAGTATTAATTTAGGTCATTACGCAGTGTGCCTAGCTCAAGGTTTTCTTAGAAATACAGTACACGTTTTATTGTAGAAAGCGTGTATTGATGCAGTAGGCTTTACTATCAACGTGAAACGTTACAATTTGCAGACGAAGTAGAAAACAAGGGGGATTTTTGTACGCCATTGTGACAGCACTGTACTTTTACCATTTCTCTTTCCTTTTATTGAATTTATGTGTTAGGCTTTACATTTACCTTTTAATTTATATATGTGGATTTAGAATGTTTCACGACAGCGAGGGACGGGATCATCCAGTTTGTCAAGATTTCTAGTCAACTCTACTAGCAACAAGATGGCGGCACGCAACACACGTGCTGGTAGTAGAACTGATAACGAAGATGTGGCTGAGGTGGATGACCCTGTAGTAGGGCTGGATCGTCAACAAGAACGAGTACAGTACATCGTGGTACCTACTCACAAGAGAGTGCCGTGCTTTGGGGAGCTCACGGGTCCTACGGCCGAGGAATATGTCAGAGAGGTGAGAACTGCCTGGAGAGTAGGGATGATGAGTAAAGAGGACCAGGCAGATGTTATCCTTGACAGTGTGACCCCAAGTGTCCGCAGGGAGCTGAGGATTCAGGCTGATGACGGTGACCCAGAAGCAATGCTACATTCCATTCTTAGGGTGTATGGGGAGCGTCGGAGCATCCCAGAAGTAATGGCCGCGTTCTACTCTACCCGGCAAGGTGCAAGGGAGTCTCTTTGGGAATTCTCCCATCGCATTCACGAGGTGTTTGAAAGTGTTGTAAGGGCACAAAAGCAGAACAACGTCACTCCTTTGGCGCCATCCTTTCTTCGTGACCAGTTTGCTGCTTGTCTGAGAGATGACCTACTAAGAAAGCTTGCAAAGGAACTGATCATCAAGGAGCCTACAGCATCGTTCACGTCGGTGAGGGACTATGCCCTACGGTTTTTGGAGACTGAACCCACTTCTGGGGCTGGTGTTGCCAGTGTCGAAGCAGCTTTGGGGGCTGGTGTTGCCAGTGTTGAAGTGGCAAGAACAGAGACTGTGTCAGATACGCATGCATTAAACGCAGAAGTAGAGCGGCTGAGAGCACAGGTGGTTCAATTAGAGGCTAAAATTGATGCGATGTCTCAGGAGCAGGGGAGACGTACCAGGACAGTTCGTTGTTTTAGATGCAGAGAACTAGGCCACGCACAGAATCGATGTCCACAGGCGTTAAACTAGACCCCTCTGCGGCTGAGAGTCAGGTTACAGAAGGGGAGCAGAATGACTCAAAGATAAAGATGGTTGATGGTCGACTGGAGTGTGAGGTGCTTATTGCAGGGAAGAAAGTCAAAGGCGGCCAGGGATGTAAGGGTAGCAGGAGGCGACCCAGGGCACCGAGGAAGCCTAGGAAAATAAGATGCTTCAACTGTGGAGACCTTTCGAACCACATGGCAGCCAAGTGTCCCTAGGGCCCGCTTCCTAAGCGATGTTTCCATTGTAAGTCCCCGGACCATTTGATATCGGTTTGTCCATCAAAGAGCGCCCTCTCTAGGCGTACCAACACATCTAGATTGCCGCCACAGTGCAAGCCAAGAGATGGCCGTGGCAACTGTCACCATAAGGGCGCCAGGAAAAGTGGTCGACATTTAGAGGAGGAGACTCATCTAAAACTCGTTGAAGGACACGTTTCCAGGCTACGAGGGGCGCACGTAAGAGCAGAGCCACCGTTGCAGAGTTTTGCAGCAGTCCGGAAAGAGAGATGTGACAAGCTGTCGTGTTCTACTCCACTACAGGTCGGAGAATTGGTGAAGAAGAGAATGCACAACGCTGAGAGATCCGAGATTCGTGATATGTGGTCAGAAGACGAGTACGTTGTAGTTCGTGCTCCCACAATGTCAGGGGGTCCATATATCATCCAACGAACAGACAGAGCGAGTCCGAGCATTAGAGTCACCGGCAACGACCTGAGACGAAGTGAAGGAAAAGGTGATCCTCCAGATTTGGAGAATATGACTGAGGTGCCTGATTTAGTGTAGTTGTCGGGACGACAACAAAATCAGGCGGGGAATATGTGACAGCGCCATCTTGAGATCTGTCGTTCTCGGCGCTGGCCCCATCTGGTCAGCCATATTGTTTCTGTGGTTTAGTGCCTGTTCACCCCGTTATCTTCAAGCAGATTTATTACAAGGCCATAATAAAGCCTACATATTAGTTGTGTTTTTGCTCTAGAAATAGTTGTGTAAATCTGTGTTTTCATGCATTCTAGAGCAATAATCGCGTGTGGCGCAGATTTATGCGCGTAGCGCGCAGTAAGTTGAGTGGTTAGGCCAGGGCTTATAAAAGGGGTAGCAAGCGGCGAAACTGGTCGATGTTTGAGAGAGCCGCCCAGAAGAGAACAGACGAGCTTAGACAGAGCCAAGCTGTAAATGCCTTGAGCACACAGTCTATGAACACTGTCTGGGTGTTTGTTTGATTGTTTGTTTGGTGTTCGGTTCTGTTCGATAGAATTAAATGTTGATCTGCATAAGGCTTTGGGTTGCTTGAATTGTTAAGTCTGCTGCTGAGAGGGTTGCAAGCAACCAATAATTGCAACCCCTGTCAAACGATCCTTTATAAATTTTCTTAGTGCACGGGTCTTGGGTGTGAGGCACACCTAGCCCCTGTTACATATATATATATATATATATATATATATATATATATATATATATATATATATATATATATATATATATATATATATATATATATATATATATATATATATATATATATATACACACACAAGAGAATAATTAAAATGTTTCATATTACCAACTAGAAATTGTGACACTGCAACATTTGTGGCCAATTTAAGACATAACGCGTTTTTAATTCTTTACTTACCATTGCTCTCTGCTTATGAGTCTACACAAAGGTTCAGCTGCAGAGAAGTGCTCTAATTAAACCATTTCATAATATTCATTAATAACACATAAGGAAGGGAAACCCGAGGCCTGTAAACAGTAAATTAATATTAGACAAACATAAAAAAAATTATGTTTGTCTAATATTAATTTACATAATATTCATTGCACATTTTCCGAGCCAGGAATTCCAGTCCTCGTTAATAAGGTGTTAGACAAAACAATGGCAAACCTATCATATTCAACGACACATTTTAAAACCCGGGCGTTCGTTTGACTAGCATTTTCAGCCTCGTACATATAATGCATGCGCCACCAACACGCTTCTGTATGGCAGCGAGACATGAATAACCTATGCTAAACAAGAAAGAAGTCTCTATACCTTCTATCTACGATGTCTACACCACGTCCTTGGTATTTCATGGAAGGACAAAATGAGAAATGTCGAGGTGCTGTCACTTGCTGGCCTTCAAAGCATTTATACACTGCTTAGCGTAGATAACGCTGGCTTGGTCATATTGCACGCTTGGAGGATGGCTGCATACTAAAATATATTTTCTACAGACAACTGGTAGATAGCAAAAGAACAGCCGGGAGACCGCAGCTAATCTTCGAAGATATGCAGACATGAAGGCACTGGACATGAATCCAGCAACATCGAGGTTGAAGGTACCGATCGCCCCATGCAGCGATGCTCCCTCCGGCTTCACCTCAGATGGGGCGAAAAGCTTTCACAACAAGCAGAAGAGAAAAACAAAAAACTCTTTGAAAGGAACACCAGGAAAAAAGCAGCTGAGGGCTATCACCTTAATGGCGCGTGCCCATAGTCAGTTATTACTGAAGGAGGCTGTTATTTATGTAACGAGTTGTCTCCCCTGCTCAGCAGTAGTGGTCCAATAATGGCCAAACGCGGAGTAAAAAATGAGGGTTTTCAAAGGTATCAACCTTTGCTCAAGATTACTCTGGACAGAGATATAAATAGAAGAATGATGCTTCTATTCGAGGGAGTCTCACAGGAATTTATAGAAAAATAAGTATAACAACTGAGATTATCTAAACTGTTATAACTTATTATTCCCCGCTCCTTGTGTGAAAAAAGGTTTTGACTTGTGTGTTAGGAACCTCCAGCTGAAGGGGATTCAGCAAAATATTAATTTAATAGCTCTGTATGGTTTACGTAGTTAAAAAAAAAAAAGAGACATACGGGTGCAGATATAAAATTCACTCACTGGCGGAGGACTGTGGAGGCTGAGATGCAAAGAATGAACCAGAGTTGGGGCACTGTATGAAGGATGGCCGCCGACCGAACAAAGTGGAATCAATTTGTTGTTGCCCTACAAGACGCCACTAGGCGTGATGGCCACTGACTGCTTTGACGGTCGGCGGCTAAGGATCAAAGAAGAATTGATGTGTAGTGGCAGGTCGTTTATGTATACGGCAAAAAGTAAGGGACCTAGAATTGAACCCTGAGGAACTCCAGTATTGATCATGGTTGGGCTTGACAAGGAATTATTGTAACACACTACTTGCTGTCTGTCGGAGAGGAATGATTTAAATAATGACACTAGGTTAAGGTTAACTGTCATTGTTTCTAATTTTCTTATTAAAACAACGTGATCTATCATATCGAATGCTTTTCTAAAGTCTACAAAGATTGCTCCACATATGTTATCGTTATTGATAGATGTCGTAAATTTATTTTGAGAGAAAAGAGTCGTAGAAATAGTGGTCCGGTTTAGAGTGGAAAATGATGATGGAAAGCTCAGTGATAGAAAATGTATATATTAAATAGTTGCTTCACAGCGTGCTGGAGGAGAGTAAAGACAGACTTATTTACGACAAATCGTTTCTCTCAATCTTCTCTTTCACTCTCCTGGTCAAACAATTATTTGCCAGTTTTCCAGTCACGCATCTGCGCGCACACCGATTTGGTGTTTTTCACACACACAGACGATGTAGATACAAACTATATTAAACGAATAGGGGAAAAGTTGGGCTTTGGGTATATCCAACACACAGACCTAAATGAGTTTATGTGATTTTATTCACTTTAAACATCAATCACTAACAAATATCAGGTATTACATAAATTATCATAAGTACACAAATGCAAATAACAAGTTTGGGAGGGGTGAAGAAGATTGGTATCGACTAAGCCCTTCCCGCTTATTAGACAAAGATAAACCCAGTCCAGAGATAGATAATATCAGGAACATAGGTACGTTAACCTAACAGTGAAGTTAATTACTCTGAAAGAGGGGTTACAACGTTATGTATAGGTGATAGAAAGAAATCCTGTTCTTCCCAATTGTTCTTCCCTTTACTAAGCAAATGAAAAGGAGGGGGTTTTAAACATAGTTAACAAATTATCAACTATCCCACTTAAAGGAACAATGTAGGGTATACAGAAAAGATATATATTACCAGGTAAGCAAGTTAACAAAATGGTTACTGTAAAGTTTGTATATTGTCCACTGTATAAAGTTGCTTTCACACACACACTGGATGCTCTGTAAGGAAGGGTGGTGTGTTGTTGGGATCAGGCATGCTCCAGTCTACCCAGCTGTAAATGGGTAACTCACCCTAGTCCTGAGTTAGGGAAGGCAAAGGCTCCAGGGGAAGCAGGCCCTAAACTTGGTCACTTCAACCGACGCAGGATGGTGTATGTATGAAGTAGAAGTGTAGAGTGTGATTACCGCGAATGGTGTACTGTTCGTGTGCTGACCAATATAATCACTCATACACTTGTGTCTACAAGGCACCAATGCAGACTGCTGGAATCTTTGTTTACTCAATTTATTCAGACGTACACACTGGGACATACGAGTACATCATGGTATGTTGACATATCAATTTGTAGGTATACATAGCAGATCTGAAGTCATGACACATTCAGAAATAATGGGCAGTACATCAAAAGTTCAATGTCATGATACATTATGGCCACATTCCCCTATCTGACTAAACGCGTCAGTGAAGGCGGATCGATAAATAACTAAAGTTACTTGACGTCCATAGTTTGTAGCATATATTATGAAACCACGAAGGGGGTTTCTAGCAAGATTGAGATCTCCCTGTCACTGTCCGATAATAGGATAAATAATCTGTTCTCTTGGCAGTGATCAAAACAGATGATGACCGAAATCCAACATGGCTGCCTCCCTGAGTTGTCGTTCACTCATTCATAGGAAGGAGAATATAAGCCAGAGTTAATTTATAATGGGTATATAAAGGATTTCATAAATGTTTCCATACAGCTCTACGGTGATCAGGTTAATTCACGTAGCCATAACCGCTGCAGGAAAATCTGTCATCTTCGTCGATACAAAACACGACACTAGCATAGCGAAGCCCAAAAAGTCAAGCTAGGCCTAACCGACGAGAGATCATCAAAATAGGAGCTGGGATTACCTGGAGTCCGAATCATCTATATACTGACATAAGGAGAGTCTCTAACACAAACTATCGTAGAGACACCATCTCCTTCAGAAGAAAAACCACTTCGTAAGACATTTTTTTCTGACGAAAGGACCAGCTCTAGAAAAACGTACCCCGCCATTTGTAAGCAGTACATCGGAACTCATCACGACTTGTCAAAACAACTCATACTTCCGCTAGACCGGAATACAAGAATCTAGTCCCTCCTACCAATCCAAAATATACAATATAGGACTGATTCTACTTGTACTAATAATATGTAATACATATGAATTCAGGCCATAAACACAATAAGCAAATTAATATATTTTCTGGCCCTAAAAAATAAGTACAAACGCAAGCGCAATATCCTTGCGCCGGATCAATATCCAGAACGATTACTCCTATAATCAAAAGTGTGAATCAAACATGGATTATCTCGCTTTTACCATAGACAGCATTTTCATACACAAATGAATGAATGTCTATATTTTTCCCATATTAAATAGCCATATCGATTTTTGTAATATGTGCGTCAAAATATGCACGCAACAGATTACCACACCCCTCGGGAAAAAAAAATGGTACATTTTTTTTTTTGAAATACATCTAGGAGCAACATACAATAGGCTCACAACGCACCAATAACAATGCGCAGATGATAAGCATAAGTTTTATGACCTTAGAGAAAGTACTTCTCTAAGTATAAATATTTCCAGAGATGTGTCACCAACGCATACTACAATATTAGCAATGACACAATTTTCACATTAGTTTATACATAAATTTCATCTAAGATATCTTAACATCATGATCATCAAAGACAAAAAACATTGAAAGATCAGCGGTGAATAAATATGAATAAACCGCTAAGTAGTGTTACAATCAATATATGATATATTACATATGTGTACACATTTCAACATAGAAACAACTGTATCAAAGTTGTATAACAGTTATGAATCGTGTGGGCATCTAGACAAAATATCTGCCATCACATTTTCTGACCCACGGATAGCTCGCACCGAAAAATGAAATGGCTGTAGAGCAATTGCGTATCGCGTTGATCTCGCGCTCTTCAGATTTTTACTCTGAATAGCCGTAAGAGCTTTCTGGTCAGTTTCCACAATGAAATGCGCGCCCAGAAGAAATCTTTGCAGTTTAAGGATTGACCAAACCATAGCCAATAATTCACGGTCTAGGACCGAGTAATTCTTCTCTGCGGCATTTAATTTCCGAGAAATATACATCACAGGATGCAGAGTTCCAGAGTACTCTTGCATTAGTGCAGCTCCAATCCCGGTGGATGAAGCGTCACTACGAAGAATAAATGTCTTATCCTTAGAAGGCAATACTAGGATAGGTGAAGTAGAAAACATAGTTTTAACCTTATCCAAAGAGGATTGAAATTCTTGAGTCCAATGGACTACATTAGGAGACCCTTTCTTTAGCAAGGAAGAAAGAGGTGACATAATGGAGGACAGATTCGGGATGAATCGTCCATAAAATTGTATTAGACCTAAGAGACTTCGTACTTGCTTTTTAGTCTTAGGAATAGAAATGTTAAGTATCTTACTTGTATTATGGTCTTCTGTTTTTAGGAACCCATGACCAACACGGTGTCCTAAGAAAGATATTTCGCTAAAACCAATACATGCTTTCGATGGTTTCGCTGTCAGGTTATGCTCGCGTAAGATAGACAATAGTTCATTTATACCATTATAGTGATCGTTCCAAGTATCACTGAAAAGACAGATGTCATCAAGATACGCAATGACATCTGAGCGATGAGATAGGATTCGACGCATCATGCGTACAAGTGTAGCAGGGGCGTTCATAAGACCGAAAGGCATGAAATTCCATTGGAATAGACCCCTAGGCGTCGAAAAAGCAGTAAACGGTTTGGCGTGTTCGGATAGTGGAACTTGCCAATATCCCTTAGACAAATCGAGTTTAGTAAAGAAGTGAGAATTCGATAGTCTCGTAAGTAGCTCTTCTAGTAAAGGCATAGGTTCAGCATCGAATTTAGTCACTTGATTCAATTTGCGATAATCCACGCAAAGACGTATGTTATTGTCTTTTTTCCGTACTATAACCATCGGCGAAGAATATGCTGATGTGGATGGTTCAATAATTTTTAACTCTATCATCTCATCTAACTCTTTCTCTACCTGTGCTTGAAAATGTATCGGGATAGGATACGGTCTGACTCTTATAGGACTATGGTCAGTAAGAATAATGTCATGTTGAATGACATCAGTTTGACCAGGAATGTCAGTAAGGACATCCTGAAATTGTTCTAACATAGTAGAAACTTGTTTCTGCTCTCCTGGAGATAATTCTGGAGAAATTGCAACATCTTTCCATGATTCATTAGAGTGAAGAGGAATCAGTGGAAAAGGTAAATTTACATCCGAGAAACTCGTTTCCTCATCCTGTATTACTGACAGAGATGAGTACTGTCCATGTTGGACTGGAAAATCGTCCGTTGCCTGGAAAACAGGTTGTAAATAATCAGGACGTTCATGGAATTCCGTGAGCATGTTGATGTGGAAGGTTTTACGCTTCCCGTCAATATCGACGATATAGTCAACATCGGAAACTTTTGATATTATATCGTACGGACCTTTCCAAGAAATGAGAAGTCTATTTTCCCTACAAGGTAGCAAGACAAATGCTTTGTCACCTGGACAATGTTGACGCAAACATCTCTTTTTATTGGCAAATTCCCTTGCCTTCTGTTTCGCAAATTCAGAAGAAGCAGTTGCCAACTTGCATGCTTCAATAATCTTGTG